>OY757916.1:90902351-90929851 GCA_963585895.1 Sepioteuthis lessoniana
AGTCTGCCGCTTACGCAACGCTCGTGATCCCGCTTCCTTCTTGCATGCTACCCACACAACTTGTGTGGCACTTCCGCTGGGGACATCTGCCTCCTGGTTACTTTTGGTAGTAGATGTATTTCCTGTTAGTTTCGCTCCCTGTGTCCAAATTCTGTAAGTGCATCGACATATAAAAAGTGTTCTTCAAATCAATATCCAACATCAACACATAAAACAAGTTTATGCTCCGCCTCTGAATACGGAAAAATTCCAACTGGATACATTTTCATGAAACAAAAAAATAATCAAACAAAACACCAAATATTGAGGCTCTGGGAAATGTGGCGTTCCACTTCATTGCCATTGCCCCTTGGTCTAATCTGACCCGGTGTAGTAGTACCTGATAAATACTTATGAGTTGAATAGAACTGTTTGGCATTCAAACTGAGTGCAAATGACTTGCTACACTCGGAACCGTTTGACTGTGTACAAATGAATAGAGTTCAATAGAATAATTAGTGTAAATTGCGATATTTGTTAGCACTTCACTGTCTGCAAATAAATGATTAGTATTGAATAGAATTATTAGTGTTATTAATGTTAGCAATAGTTGAAACCATTTAACTGTAGAAACAACAGCAATACTAATGGGCCAACAAATTAGTTCTAACTCATCTAAAAATCAATTACCATCAAAATATTGTACAATGACAGTACTAAATAGACGTTTGTACAACTACGTATACTCATAGCTGTTTGTACAACCACGTGGTGAACGGGTTTATGCGTGTATCGCTAGGTCATCAGTGGTAATCTCGTCGTGAGAAAAAGTGACAAACACACGAAACTCCGTCTACGTTTACAAACACCAAAGTTTATTCACTACTAAACTTTTTAAGGAGTCGCCAGGAGAATAAAACAGAGTATGAAAACTGAGTTAACCGTGTTAGCTGGAGAAAGAGAAATAACATGTCATAAAGAGAGAAAGAGAGTAGACACAGACCGAGAATATTCTTTTCGGTTTTTTGTTGCAGTTCTAACGTACTTGATCACCGGTCTCGTCTCTACAGCCGCGCATCTTGTGTAAGACTCATTTTCGGAGCTCACCCCAAATTGGGGGCCGTAATTTTCGTCTCTCTTTCCATTTCTCTGGGTGGTGTTCCCTCTCGTCTTTTCTTCGTCACGTCTCCGAGCTATCTTTCAAATCCTGGTCGTTCCCTTACTTCCATCTGGCGTCGGAGGGAGGACGTATCCATTCGCATAAGATTTGAGACCGGGTTTTTTTTTCTAGACCTTTTTAATTATCGTAGTCATTCACTCGTGACGGGCTAGCCAACAACGAGTGCTTTTGCATGACTCAATCAGGTTAGCTGACTACCCTGCAGACTCTCAGTTTGATTTTTATTTTTATTTTTCCTTCTCTCTTTCCTTCTCAAGAAAATTTTCTAAATAACTTGGACCTACTTTATCCCGTTACACTAATTACTTACAACTCATATATGTAAAAATAAGTGAAGTTGGCGACCTTAATCGAGGGTGACCCAAAGGCTCCCTTTTCAATAGCTACTACACCGAGGTGTTGGGAATGGTGCTACTCAATTCGCAGGATTGCTCTGCTTTACCCTTGATCATTACCTTATAATGCTGAGTTTTAAGAAAGGCTGAATCAAGTACCATTTTTTGAGTCTTTAGTATGACTCGACCTGAGACTGAACCCCGGTCTCCAGGGCTATTGGCAAATACTCTACTCATTAAACCAATATTCACATTAATGTGTGCAAACAAATGACTGATGTTCAATTGTTACAGTTACATAGCAATCTTTAAAACATTTAACTGTGTGCAAAAAAATGATTACTAGTAAATAGAATAATTTATATTTGATTGAAATACTTTTAACTGTGTACAAAGAATGGAGCCTTTAAGTTTAAAAATGTTATCTACAAAATGTGTGTACAAATGATATATATTTAATATAAATGTATTAACAGAAATTGGCATTAAATAATCTAGAATGGTTGATATCGCATGGGATCTAACCAAACTAAACTAAATGTTGGCATAAAACGTTCTTTAAAAAGTATCATTAACCATATTTACCAATCTCTCCGCTCGGGCAGGATATGACACAAGGTCATTTTTTAAGCGGGGTTTAACAGGTTTGAATTCAGGGTTTTCCTTCTCCTAGACAAGTTGCCGCACCAAGGCTGAAGAACCTAGTCTGTCCTACTATTTACCCATAGCTGGAGGGAGAATACTTGGATTCATACCTTTCCCAAGGGTATAAGAGCTATGTGAAATGTATCATTAACACTTTTTAATCCATCAACTTTTTTCTATATTAATGAAATTATTTACTGGAATAATCCCTAGTTCAAAACTTCTCTTTTTACATTCGGTTTTGAGACTGGAATCAGTTACAGAACTTGTTGTCCCATGCTGTCCTTATCTAAATATTTCTCTGAGTCGATACTGATTATCTTCGGTGATCGATGGACAACATTTGTATTAAGCGTGATCCCAACCTAACGATACTAATCCCCAAAGTTCATAGACTAATACAAATCCTTCATGTCTGTTTCTTATGTTACTAAAAATAAAAATTGCTGGTTTAAGAAACTAAATAAAGACACGTCTGATAAAAAAAATAAACCGATGTCTTAAATACCACAACATCTATGCTGTTAATGCTTTTCAGACAGGACGGTCAGATCGACCTGGCTAAACAAGTGCGCTTGTTTACAACTGAATCTAATAATACCAATAGGCTACTGAGTGGTATTGGTTATCGAATTAGTCCAAACAACATGGCGGCTTCCATATAGCAGCAGTATGCTTCAAATTAGCTATTACAATTTATTATGATCCCATCCATGATGCAATTATATTTGCTATATATTTTGTATTTGTAGGTCTTATTGCATTCGAAGAAACGATTAAAACCAAATATTTATGAGTCAAAATCTCACTATCGTAGGAAACCCATAAATCCCCTCTCCCCAAAGCCACCTCAGCTATGCATGAATGGTAGGTCAAACTGAGCTCTCTACTCATGGTAAGGCAACCGATCTAGAAGAAGGTTTATTCTGAATTCAAACAAGGTTATTCAGGTTAGAAACAGTACTCTGTCGGTTAAGTTTGACACTATCTCCTACCGAGAAAGTAGTGCCCAACTCACACACCCAAAAAGTGAGTCCTGGGTATGAAAATAAACTGTATATGATGGTGAGGCTCCAGTTTTGTGGATCTGGGGAGTGTCGAGTCACCGCTTAAGTGCTATTACTCCCAGATCCACTCTGATCCAGAATTGTGGTACCTGTTAGGGTTCCACCTGGGGATCATATAGATCTGTTTAAAGACTATTCATATTCGTCGGGCAAAAAGACTCTTAAAAAAAAATTACCAAAAAATTTAACTATCAACGTAGAAAAACCCTAGATGGATTGACATGCTGTCAAAATCAATCATTAGAATTCTAAGTTTTATTTTATTAAATCACACAAACTGATGTACACTTATCACCGCATCTTTGTTTTTTTTTTGGGTGGGGGTGGCAAGACTTTTTTGCCTTCAATTCAATGTTTCCATCATTTAAAGAACTCTTGATGATCAATTCGCTAATATGTATCTTGTGACGGTTTTTTTTTGTATGTGGCGCTCAAATTATCTTCCTACCAAGCGATCCATAATTGATTTACTTTAGGTTGAAAACCTTTTCTGCATAGATTAATGATAATAAATATTACCTTTGGAGGTGCCCGTAGTGTAATGGTTATCGTCGTAGGAAATGAACACGGTGACACGAGTTCAAATCCTGGACGAGACTGATAGCATTTCACATAGCACTAATGACCTTGGGAAAGGTATGAATCCAATTATTCTCCCTCCAGCTATGGGTAAATAGTAGGGCAGACTGGTTTCTTCAGCCTCGGTGAGGCAACTAGTCTAGGAAAAGGAAAACTCTAATTCAAACCTGTTAGACTCCGCTTAAAAATTGACCTTGTGTCATATCCTGCCCGAGCGGAGGGGTTGAGTAAATAGGATGAATATTGCCTTTGGCTTAATTTCAGAAAAAAATAAAATAAACTTATTGAAAGTGATTTTTCAGCCGTGGATACTTTTATGTTGCTCACCATCGCCGCTTCCATTGAGGACATTTAAAAAAAAAATAAATTAGATTGTTAAGTTGAACCGTGAAAAATAACAAATAGAAATTGTTCCATGCGAAATATTGTCTTTTGCTGAGTAAGGATATTATCTTTCGAAGCAGTAACTGTTTGATCTATTGAACGTATTTTCTATGTTGATTTTGTTGTTAGCACAACGTTTCGGCTAATTTCGTCAATAGTCCTTTTAAAATGTATGGTTTGTACTCCTGAAGAAATGTTCTTTATTTATTCATCTTTTTTTTTTTTAGAAAAATGTGCTTCCTCTCTTTCATTCCAATTTGTATCAACAACGAATGCCGTAGAATATATTAACTGTAACGTTGAGGTAAAAGATTAAAGCAAAATAAATATTTAAGTTCCTTTGTATTAACAGTTCTTGAAATAATTATGCAATCCCTCAAAATAAAAGAATTCACTCGCACACACACAAACCTGTGTGTTAGAGAGAGGGGTATATGTGTGTTATTTGATGTCTAAGGGTGTTGATTTTATGAGGAAAAAGCAAAGGAATACAGCTAAAATCTTCGGAATATATTCTTTGAAACTAAGAGCCACAATATATATATATATATATATATATATATATTTGCTACTTTTATGAATAATGAGTGCTCAATATATAGAATAGGATAGTATAGACACAGAGTTATCGGCACATGATTACTGTTAGATTCTCGTCTTTGAAAGTCTCTGCAGATGATATTTTCTGTGTATTTCAAGTTTTCATACCTTAGATAATGAGTGATCTTTATTTATAAATATAGTAAACTGTATTTTTAATACAAGATCAAAGTAGTTAGCGTTTCTATTTGCGTTAATACCTTTAGTCTTTCTCTTAGCTATTGGACTGTAAGAGGTCATTAGCCTTAGTAGGCTAACTGCTCGAGGAGTAGAAAAAATGAATTTAATCTTGCGTCATATCCTGGTATGGTAGAGTGTTGTAGAGTGATTGATACCTCTTAAGCACTCTTCCAGATGGACTGGATGATGGCCATAAATAACCAACGATGCTCGATTAATAAGCTGATATTAAGTTGATTAATATTCGGACTGATCCTACTTCGTTTGGTTATACAGCATTCTGCCCCCTCTATTTCTCGTAAGTTCTTTTCTTAATTGTTTGTAACTTATTGTACTGTTTCGTTAGCACCGGATACATGTGCTGCATTAATATATTAAGCACTCATTTTTCTATGTGTATCATTCACCGCAATGATACAACACGTAGGTATTAAGTAAACACACACTAGAGCCATCTTGATAGCATTTCCTCATGAAGTGACATGAATACAACATAATACAATACATTATGTAAAGTAATCTCATTATTTGTGGTTATGATTTTATATATATATAAACACACACAGAGATTAGTTGCCTCATCAAGGCATCAAGGCAGAAGAAGCCAGTCTGGCCTACTATTTACCCATAGCTGGAGGGAGAATAATTGGATTCATACCTTTCCCAATGGTATCAGTGCTATGTGATATGCAGTTAGCCTGGGCCAGGATTTGAACTCGTGTCGCCGTGTCCATTTCCTATGAGGATAACCATTACACCACGGGCACCTCCTTTATATATATATATATATATATATATATATATATATATATATATATATAAAGGGGGTGCCCGTATATATATATATATATATATATATATAGGAGAGCTACCGTCGCGTATTGATTATCGCTGTGGACTTCAACATTTTAGTAAGTGAATTTGAACTCCCGTTACGCTATCACTTTCATTTTCAGACTAAAATCCTTAGGAAAGGTATGATCCCCCTTATTTCCTCTCTTATGAGTTAAATAGAACCACTATTGTTTTTCTACAACGATAGTTTTAGCATTAAATAACCTAAACCAAAAAGACGGAAATAAAATATATTCGATTTATTATTACAAAAGATATAAATAATTTCATGTTTATGCCTAAATTAGAAATATATCCCAAGGAAGCCATTGTGAATCCAGTTAGTTTTGCTTAATGCCGTGTTTGTTCAACAATTTCCGCATAAAATCTTCTATCTTACAAACTATCGATGCACTTCTTTATACTTCTAATCAGATTCACTAGTTTCAATGTCGTGACCTGGTGTAAAGCGTGTAATGCAGTTTGTAGTCTGATTCCCTGAAATCTACATTTCGCTGATGGCAAGGTCTTGGTATATGCATGATAATTTTCAGGAATGGACGAACTGAAGATTTGAATCTATTTCAGATATTCATCTAATTTCTTTTCTCTTCAGTGAAGCCCGTATTCCGTTAACCTTATTCGTAGTTAATGGCTAATTTTAATCAAATTAAATATGATTTTAACAAAATTATATGCGCTGTACTTTACGGGCGAAAACATTTAATTGAATTAGCTGCTACATCATATATATGATAAGCGATTTAATACGGAATATGTAAGGTAATTCTCAAATGAATTCAATTTAAAATATATTTGAAATATGTGTACGCAAATGACTTATATATTTTTGCATATGCATAAGATATGCGAGAAAATATCTCTATGTACATACCTGTAATATAAGCACCTATATATATGTGTATTGAAGTAGGTGTGCGTGTGGTTGGGTCTATGGTCAGACACTGATTGATTAATGTATTCTTTAAAGATAAAACCGCTATGACGTTTTGATAATAGAATATATTAAATATTGTGTAGAATATGATTAAAAGCACAAATCTGCATAAAATATCTTAACGAAACACATAGAAATCACAAGTATATTTATCTATATAAGGAACAGTGTGACTAATCGATTTTGTTTATTTTTATGTCCGTAATCGCTGCTTAAATGCGAGCAGAATATAAGTGCGCCCTGTATAAGATAAAAAGACTTCTCCCCAGCGTTTCGAGTTAATACTAGATTGATTGATTGTTTTTTGTTCTTTTTAGTTCAACACGTTAATGACTAAGCCACGCGGGATCTCATCTAAAATACTTTATAGTTACATGACCACAAGTATTCCAATAAAATACAAATAATTTGTAAACATATCTATTTAACTCATAGATTGGACCGTAAAAGTTAACACCATTCCAGCTAAGCGTGGACCTGGGAGTAATAGCAATGAATGGGTTGTCCGTACTCTCCAGATTTCCAGAAGTGGAGCCTCACTATCAGTTTAAGACGAGAACGTCTTACTCGTCTTCAGGGGATACTGACAGCGTATTTTACGCACTGCCAACATGCTACGCTCAGGATCAGCGTATATTATCTGTAACTGTGCAAATGGAATTGAATATACGACAAAAAAGGGAAAATCTAATTTCAAAATTTAAGAAAATCTTTATGCAAAGACTCGCAAAAAAGTAATCGGTCCAACTACGATTGGGTTGACCTAGATCATCAAAACGTCACTACCATTCCATATATTTATAATGCAGTTCAGTAAGCTTTATTCATTTCTCAAATTTATTTAACTCTTAAAAATTAAATTACTATTTAAGAAGTATGGTCATTCCCATGTTAGTTAGGCTGAAAATCTTTTAACATTCTTCTTCGAAATTATATATCCATTTTTTCTTATATATTTAATTTTTGAGGCAAAGTTAAATTTTGTTCGTCGGCAGATTTTTCATCATATTTTAAGAATACCTCTAAAATCACCAAGGGTATGTGTACTACGCTCTGATCCTCGAGGAGTTGCGCATAACGCAAATTAGCCTCGTAGGAAATGAAATCGGTGATCCAAAATCAAATCTTTGATGAGATAATCTCTGCTTCACTTCGCGCTAATTCCCTTTGGAAATGCAAAAATATGTCTCTGTTTTCCCCAGTTACAAGTAAATAGTAAGATAGACTAGTTTCTTTGGCTTTGGTAAGGCAACCTTTCTAAAAGAAAGAAAGCTCTGACTTTAAACTGTATTTCGCTTAATAATTGACTTTGAGTCACATCTTGTTAGTGGCGATCCTAATTAAGGAATGACTGTCCCTGACAGGAAACAAAATATTCTAAAATCTAATTCAAGGCTGAAATACTGACCCATATATAAATAACCCTGTTATTTCTAATGAATATGATGCTGATTATAAAATTTTAATGGCTTGTAAGGGTGAAGTACTTGCACATTTTTTTATACAATAATAATAAAGAATATCTATTTATTACTAATAACAATTTGTAATTCCAAAACCAATGTTAAACATTTGACTGACATCTGAATATCTTTATAATTCGTGTTTACAACACTAACTACAATTTCAATGTTAAAGAGAGTGTAAATATGACCAGAAACACGTTCTTTCTTTGAAATATTTATCTTCAGCAAAAACATTTAAATATGACAGCCAAGGAAAGGAGATTTTAAGAAGTCAAAGGGTCAGCTTTTATAATAAATTACACGTGTTCTGAACACACACACACACACACACACACACACACACACATATATATATATATATATATATATATATATATATATATATATATGTATATTAATGATTATATATATATATATATAATCATTTATATAGTATTATTCGGTCCAGTTAAACCAGAGTTGGGAGTAATTCCTTCAGGACAAGAAAATCATTCAAGTAATCATTTATATATATATATAAATAATATGCATAAAATTATCTGATAATTTGAGATACAAACGAATCGCTCAATCCCGACCAGAAAACCAGACCTTGGATTATTTAACAAAAAAGAGCTTTCCATCGAGAGGATTTTGCCGTTCCTGCGAAACACCCAGGAGTAAATAAAATAAAGCAAAAAAAAATAAACCTGATTTTGCCGGAGAACTGAAGAAGCAGTAGAATATGAAAGTGACCGTGGCACCATTTGTATTTGGCGCCTTCAAAACAGCCCCAAAAAGCCTGAGAAAGAAACTAGGGAAACTAGTGATCAGAGGTAGAGCCGAGACCATTTAGATCACACTATTAAGGTCAATTAGAATATTTGGAAGACTTGAGGAGACTTGCTCTCATCGAGACCCCAGCGAAAAAACACCTGTTAAAACACGTGTAAAAAAATTCGCAAAACGTAATAATATTGATAAAAACAACAGAGAAAATGCCTCCTTATTTTAGAAAAAAGAAGTCAATGAACCAAAAAGGATCATTTATCAAAATAAATGCAAAACTACGCCCCATGGAGTAGAAACAGTTATGAAAAAAATGGCGTAAGCAACTAAATCATCTAAATAAACAGTGTTTAAAAAAGGCAGCTCCAGAGAATAAAATGTACAAAATAAAATGAGCTGTTGACATTCTCACCGATCATCCCAATAAGGCAAGAATAGCGAGTAAAACTTCCTCAAAGATAGCATATTAAACCGAGTCAACTGAACACAATATATAGACAAAAGGAATCTAAAAAAATTTAATATCAGGACTCATTTGGGAACAAACCCTATCGATGGAGCTCAGAATACGCTGAAAAAAAGAGCCCTGAATATGGCAATAGACTGAATTTGATAGTGAGGATCCAGTTCTGCAAACCTGAGGAGTATGGACAACCTCTTCATTGCCATTACTCCTAGATCCACCCTCGGAGTGATAGTACTTTTGACGGTCCCATGTATGGGTCAAATAGATCTGTTTAAAATGATTTGCATTTGATAGAAATAGTTGTCGCTTTATAATTGTAAGTTATTTGTATTAAGAATATTTACATGAGGCTATTATGGTTTGCTAAGGATTATTATTAGTTACTTGAAATATATTATTGTGTTCAATCAAATATTTCCAATTAAAGATAAAGAATTGCTTAAAACGTATATTTAGTGTTCGATAGGAATGCCTGAAACCCTGCAAACTAAGTTCAAAAATTTTCTTAAACAACAACGCGAAAATGTGAATACCAATTTACAATGAATGCAATTTCCAAATGTCTTGGAATGATATAACCCGGGACCTGTTGACATGGTATTAAATTCAATCAATTACTCGTTTGGAAACCGAGAGAACTATGGAACATAAAGTTTAATGTTGTCGACGAAATAAATGATGCATTTGAAACCGTAAAACATCAGAACAGAGATTAGCCATATAAAAAAAATTGATGAAATTCTGTTACTTTCGACTCCAGTGAACGTGTGGCTGACTGGAGTACTGAAAAATGTACAGGAGAGGGTGAGGAAACCCAATCTCCAGCAATAACAACCGGGCATTTGGAATGGGCATATAAATAAATATATGAAACATTAAGACACGTCAGCATTGAAGATTGCCCCGATCCCACTGTCGAGGGAATTGAGGGATGAATAAAGCAGAACTATGAAAGACTAATTACAATGGTCAACACTTGAATTGGAAGTAACTGAAAGACGAATGGGTTCAGAAAACGAGAATCCACACATGGGAAATAGACACCTTTACAGACATTTCAGAAGGTAAATTGAAGAAATGGTGGATGAAATTACAATATAAACAAATCACAATGGCAAATATAGAAATCAAGATAAGATTATGAAGAACCAATGCAGCAGGTTGGTGCAGGAAGTATACAAAAATGGGAATAATTGTACACGTATAAATCAGATACTGTATCAAACAAAAAAATCTAAATTTCCCTGGTATTCTGAGATCCAGCCAGATTGGCCAATCAAACCAAAAAACCTGATGTAGTTGTAAACAACACGGTCACAGATTTTGAGCAGACTGCAGAAAAAGAAATGAATGAAAATTAAAAAGAAAATTTGATCAAATACCTTTTAAAAAAGGAATAAATATGAAAGATAAAGACATCATTTTTGCCCATGGTTTTTGGGGGCTCCAAAGACCCGATAAAATGGCTGGAGGAATTGAAAATCTGCAGAAAATTTTAAATCGTTCAAAAGGAAGCATTATTGAAATCACCTTGAATAGCAAGACTTGTATTTATCTAACCTCTCCGTTATGAGCAGGATATGACGCAAAGTTCATTTTAAGCTGCATATTTTTCGAAAATATTAAGAAGAAAATATTTCGGCATATTTCACTGTTGAATTCAACAATAAATTTTACTGGAAAATATAACATTAATTTAGATAATTTAATCTAGTTTCTTTAAGGATTTTTATTTTTATTTTGCCGGAATGCTTTGCTTTTGAAATCATTTGGCGTCTTATATGTTATGCGTTTATTTGCGAAAAAATAAATTAACATCCTCTCAGAGTAATTATTCCATAATTTCTACCAGGAGTTGTAGCAAGCTTGTATTGCAGTCAATCAATACTGGTGAGAAGTTCATGTTTATTGGGTACAATCATTCTTTTTGGGTGCAATCTTAGATAATATTAAACTGGTATTGTGTTTGTACCAATACTTATGGCCAATACGTTCAGTTCGAAAATGTTCCTGAAGTCTACAAAAAGCATGAGTTATAACAATATAGTAAAAATCTGTTTTCATTGTGTAAAATTGTGGTTGTCTTCAAGGATTTTGAGCAAGGACGATTCGATTTATTTAACAAGCTGGGTCATACATACAAATAGCAATCTGGATTCGAGATTTCAATCTCCTTAATCGAGATTTGAAATAGATGGAAGACTCTTTTTTTAAACAATAAATGAGGGATGCGATATTGGAGTCATCTTTGATATTATATTTCCAAATGATAATCATATTTTGTCTGATATATCAAGGGCAAGTAGAATGTTCGGCAGAATGGGGAAGCAAATGCTATTTTAAAAACCTAAAACCGTTATAAGACCTCATCAGGAATATTTTACTAAGACTTAATGTCGAGTGTGAAGACTAGGAAATTCGTGTTTATATTGAGTATTGGAGGGCATACAAAGAAGAGTTACAAAAATAATTAAAATAGTTGAAGATTGCAGTTACAGGGAAATATAACTACACATACAAGTCCCCAAGTTCCATCTGGTGAAAAAGTATATGGTAAACCAATAAAACAAACCAACAAATTTAAAAAGAAACACTCTCACACTGATGAATACACACATATACTGTAAAAAAAACAACAGAAATCAAAACACCTAGTAAATATTCCTTCTCTATCGAAGATATATACCAAATAACATCAAAGGAGAAAACACCCATCCTCAGAGGAAGGAGAGGAAAATAAAACTCACTCTACATATGTGGACTCAGGAAAGAATTTTTCGAAACTAAAACATTTTTTAAAAAGCCAGAGAAATAAGCTTCTCTTCAGAAAAGAATCTTCCTTAGAAGTTTTTCTTTAAAAAAATTCTTATAAATTCATTCCAGCCTGAAGAAGATTATTAAAATCAGAAGCACGTTTAGCGTTGAAAGAAATTTTCAAAAGAAACTAAAATATCAAACTATTCTGTAAACCTTCTCTATTACAAAATATTGACTTTTCTCTCATTTGTTCCGCAAAACCCTTTACAAACACAGACACACACACTTATATATATATCATCATGTCGTGCTGGTAGCACGGATATCCCTGACCTTCTCTCAACACCTTTCCCTATCGTTCATCGCCTCAGGCAGGTCTTCTGGACAGCATCCCGTATCCTCACATAGTTGCTGAATGTATGTTCGTGCTGGTCGTCCTGCTTTTGCACGGCCATGTGTGGGGGTCCATAAGAGTACATCACTTATGAGTTCGTCTCTGCTTCTCCAGCAGTGTCCTGCATGTCTGATTCGTCTAACTTGAATAGTTTTCGTGATAGGAGGCAGG
Source organism: Sepioteuthis lessoniana (assembly GCA_963585895.1). Taxonomy (NCBI): domain Eukaryota; kingdom Metazoa; phylum Mollusca; class Cephalopoda; order Myopsida; family Loliginidae; genus Sepioteuthis; species Sepioteuthis lessoniana. The sequence continues at coordinate 90,915,115 of OY757916.1, forward strand.
TGGCCGTACAGTTGGTGTCTTGTTGGGTGTTGCCGCCAGGGCCTGTTCAAGATTGCTCGCAGCATCGACATAAAAAAATACATAATTTGTAACACATTTTGTTGATTACATTTTTAAACAAGCCTGAGCTAATTTTTTGACCAAAGTAAAACAGTTTTAAGCAGGTATTACTATTTAAACCTAATTATTTTATTCAACAATATTCATTCGTTTACACCCAGTTAAATGGTTCCAAGTATCGCTATGAAAATTGGAGAAATTCTGAAACTTAGGATTGTGTGTATGATGATTTCAGTTGCTTTTATTCTTAATGATATTTTTGTTACATGGACTCAACGAAATTTTCGTATTGAATCTAATTTGTTGTTCACTACCCTTGATACTGTCGTTTTAATATTTAAACGAATATTTTTGTTTACAAAAAGAACCGTACCGTTTGTAACATTATGTGTCTGAGGGGTGGTAAAATAGGACTTGCGTTTTTTTTTTTTTGTTTTTTTTTTTTTGTTTTTTTTTGCTTTCGCTCACTTCCAGCCAAGGAAAAAGATAACTCTGAATTCAAAATCAGGTAGGTGTGCTTCATACGACCCCGTAAGATACATTGGTATTAAAACTGCAGTACATTCACTAACATGGTGAGGCTCCAACAAGAAGTATACCTGTTGTAATGGAAGCTTGTGTATATTGAATATTCTCTGTCATAAATTACCATGTTTGCAAGTAATACTATAATCAACTGTCAACATTTTTTAAGAAATTCTAATGTGAACGTAAATTGAAGAAAACAGCTACATCGAACCAAATTAATTTGATCACATTAATTCAGTGATTTTCACTCTGTTTTCATTGCTACAAATTGAAGATTAGTTTACAATTTCATTTCAACGCAAAAGTTGATGCTTAAATTAAACGTCGAATCCCAAAAGAGGGAAATCAGTTTATCAAAGTATGTCAATAGAAAACTGATCCAGTCTTTCAGTCACGGAAAGAAAAAGACATTAACCAATACAAATATCTTGTAAATCTTTTCGCTATGGAACTGCTTGGAAGAACTAACATGATCGAAAAGTGACGAATCAATTTTTGTCGCGTAGAATAAACAAATAAATAAATAAATATCTACTTCGAATCTGGTCTTCTTTCTTTCTTTCTTTCATTCTTTCTTTTAGTTCACATTAAATGAAACACGAAATGGAATAACCAATTTCGTTTGTTGGTCACATCACTATAGTAACAAAAACAATTCCTTTAACAAAAAGTTGAAAAACTACCGCGTAAAAATAGAAGATAAAGTGATATTTTCCTTTTATTTCAAATTCATGTTAATGTTATGAGAAGAAAAAGAAAGATGCTAACCAACTTATGTCTTTTTCTTTCTATCTTTCGTTCTGTCTTTCTTTTTTTTCTATCTATCTATCTATCTATCAGTTTACATTAAATGAAACACGAAATGGAATAACTAATTGTTTGTCGGTCACATCACTATAGTAACAAAGACAATTCCTTTAACAAAAAGTTTAAAAAATACTGCGTAAAAATAGAAGATAAAGTGATATTTTCCTTTTATTTTAAATTCACAATGTTATGAGAAGGAAAAAAAAAGAAAGATGCTAATCTCGTAAGCAATGCTGCCTTAGAAGAACATGAACGAAATCGTATCACAACTACAGTGAGAGTTCAATTCAAAAGTACATTTGTTATCTTGTGAGATAGTTCCCACATATGGTCCTGTGTTGTCTGTCTGGTCAGACTAAAATTTTTCATAAATTGGTTATGAGAATCCAAAAATATAATGAACAAAAAACGATGTATAACAATGAAGGATGGACTCAAATTGAGTTACAGGAAATTTGTTCATTTGAAAAGTGAATAAGTGAAACATCGAGGGTTTATTTGAGAGATTGAAATATAATGACATTGGAAATTAAAAAGTGAGTTTCAGAATCAGGCAATGGTGTAAAGTAAATGTAAATAAAATAAAAAAAATGCTTAAGAAAAGACAACAAATAGTCACGTAGAGAGATTGTATATATGTTTGGTTTTAGCTCTTTGGCAGATTTTCTTTCACTTTTGTTCCGTTAGTTCGCAATATTTAAACATTAACTCAGAAAAACTTTCGAATAATTAACTTTGTTGCTTTTTTTATGAGACTTTTTTTCCTAAGTATAACATTGTTGAATTATTTCAAAAATTATTTTAAAAAATAGCAAACTCAAAGATTTCGGCCTACCTTCGAAATTTTTATCTGCTTACGCCTATATCTAAGGTCTATACTTTTATAACAAACATTTTTTTATGGTGAGTGAAGAGGGGTTTTTCAAATTATCAACGTTTTTTTCTTAATCTTTGATTGCTTTTCCTTTGCTACTTTTTTTTTTTGAAAGTGCACAATATTCCAACATTTATACTCACTGTTACGGTAGCACCATGAGGCAAAAAATGAGGTAAAAGGCCCGACTGGTAAAGAAGTTGTCTATTCGCAATGGGTCTTCGTTCCTTCTTTAAACCCGTCTTTGACCCTTCTTTGATCGTGAAACTAAAAACAAAATAGAAAACAACTTCTGTAATCCCTTTCACACAGATCAATAATTCGGGCAAATAAAGATGCAGTGTGATTCTTACCTCTGTTCGCCTCAAAGAATGCCTCCTTCGCAAAGTCTAAAATCGCAGTTGTCAAGCAACACGTGTGTTCTGCTCGGAGAAATGGTAATAAAATGCTCGACCCCTTCTGACCGTGTCACGTGTGTGACTGGTCGGTGTACAATGTTAATATGTCCCCAACTCTGGCTTGTACCAAACAAGGGGGATAGCTCCCACATTTACACTCACAATGAATAGAATAAACTTCAAGCTTCGACGAAATGCACTCTGAAGTTCTCTTAGCGAGTTTTTCACGCCAGTGTTAACGGATGGTCGTACATTACACTGAATGACGGCTAGTCCCCTCAGTTCTAGACACTTCTTCTGGATGATTTCAACAATGCTGTTGTCTGGATAGTCTCGGTTCGTCCTTTGATTTACAACTCTTCCAGTCTCCTTTCAAAGCCTTTATGAATCGTTTCAAGTGTAATATACTTACTTAGCTGGCAACGTGGATGAACTTAACAGATTCAATGCGGTCGCAAGATTACATCAACAAAGTGGTTTCACAGGAAAGAGAAAAGAAAGCAGGATGGCGAAGAATATAATTTATTGCCTATGGATAGAGTGACAGATATTTCCGTTCACAGATAAAATCAACAAATTACTGGGAAAAAAGGAAGTATGTAAGTTCCGATAATCAGCCATAAATAGAAAATACGTGAGGTGAAGAGGATGTTCATACTTCAGCATGAGACTTGAAAAGACAATATAAGATCTGTAATTTTGGACTGAAGGCAGAGATCCACTGGTCGCTCAAGCGAAGAGGAGAGATCCGCTGGTCTCTCAAGCGAAGTGGGGGATCCGCTAGCCACTCAAGCAGACCTGTCAGCTCCCCACTGTGTTTTCTCCAGCCGTCGCACTACTTCACAAAAAAGGGTCCCCACCACAGAAGAAAGATGTGTGCCAATTCTCTCCGACTGTGTTCTTACTTCACACAAACGTCGACGTCGAAAAATAAAAATATAATTCATATTTTTATATATCTACGAGGTTTTCGTTGAAGTCCAGCGGTTCAATATACTACACAAGCGTACCAATTACAATTGGTATCACCATCACTCTCATGCTCCAAAATGTTCTTAGTTATCTAGCAAGGTCTTAGTACTTGTCCCTCTTTTTGTTTTCTTTGATTTTCTTTTAGTTTTCTACAGCGATGGCCAAATCCATTAGACAGCAAGTACTCTAACAAAGTTTCTGAGATGAATTTTGGTGATGTGTATCACTTAGAATATTCGAACTATTAACCTCATCTTTATAGTTATATTCACAACGTTTTGGCCTATATGTCCCTCGGCCTTCGTCAGGTGTTTCATGTCGAACTCCTAAGACTACATAATTTCACCAGCCCGATTTTCAAGGGTTTCGCGATGGATCTTATCATGTCGGATATCTTGTACAATTTTGACCAGTCTATTGACAAGCTTTGTGGTATCATATCATATGCTTTTTTCTAGTCAATCCACGCCATAGCTATATTTTCTGTCTCATTTTGATCTTGAGGATATGTTGATCAATGTACGGTAGATCACATGTTCCTCTTGTTTCCTGGTGGCAAACTTTTTGTTCTTCGGTAAACAGTGCACGGCTTATTAGTGAGTAATCTAAGGTGTTAGGATTTTCCACATGATATGTTGAAACTTTATTGGTGGTTTCTTTTTGTTTTATGGCATATCAACCTTTATAGGTTATTTAATGCCAAATCCATTTTTATACAAATAATTGGTTGATTGGTTGGTTGTATTTTATGACATATCAACCTTTGTAGGTTATTTAATGCCAAATCCATTTTTTTACAAATGATCTGTTCTATTTCAAACAATTCAGTTTTGCATGAGTACAAAGTTTAATTGTCAAAAACATTTCTAGTTCAAGCTGTTCAGTTTAGTTAAACAGTTTTAATTCAAACAAATCATTTTAGCATAAGTACGCAGTTTAGTTCAATTAAACCCGTAGGTAGGGCCCTATCAGGTTATACCACTCCGTCCCAGAGTGGACCTGGGAGCGATAGCAATGAAGGGGTGTTCCGAATTCACCAAAGTTCCAGAATCACTGGAACCTCACCATCAGATTGCTTAGTATCATATCTAGGACACTCGTTGGGGGTGGTTACCCCTCTGCAGTGGTGCCGTCATTGTATTCTACAGCCCCAGCCGACTGGGCAAAGAAACATTATGGGTCTTTAGATGCTAGAGATGGTTCCTTATTAGGGGTCTTTTTTGATCAGCGTGGTCTTTTCTTTAGTCATCTATTCCAGTATATTTGTTTCTTCTAAACATCTACTCACCTCAAAAGCCTGTCTATCGTGGATTTACATGAATTATTAAAACCGGAATCCGTGTATGCCATCATAGTCAGTTTTCGAATTCGGCATTTTAATCAGTGTTTCTTTGAGCGATTCCGGGCGTATTGTTGCATCGAGGCTTTCTTCGAGTCCCTGTGATTCTTTTCCCGCGTTATTTGTCAATGCTGCTTTTCTGTTTTATTTTTCCGTTCCCATATTTTACTCTAACATTTTTGGTTCCTTTGTAACAGGTTGTACGTTTGCCCTTGTGCATTCTCCACCAACTAGTCGGTAGAAATTTTCTTCATTTTTTTGGAATGTCCTGTTTTGTCTATTTTGTTTAACCTTGCCTCGGTAACTTATGAGTCTTCGTTCTTTTGCCAATATCTTTTGTTTTATTTGTACAAGTTGAATCGTTATATTTGTCACCTGTTTTTTAATTTTTTTCCATCCCAACATATTCCCCTGTTTTTCCCTTCTTTTGCATCTTCGCTTGTTGTTGTAATTGCTTTTTCCAGTTCTTCGAGTCTAATTTCCCATCCAGGTTTTGTATTTCTGTTCAGGTTCCTTAGGGGAACACCGATATAATCATCAACTAATTTTGCTCCTACACTGAGTAGCTCGTTTAATTCAGTGATGTTGTCCGTTGGGATATTTGGTAATAATTTGTTTATCTTTTCGGTTTCTACCTTGACTTTTTTCCAGTCTTGATTCCTGAGGGATGGTTATATAGTCTTCTTTTCAGTCATGATTTTCTTTATTAACTGTACATTTATTTTATCTTCTTGTGTTAATGAATGTTCTATGGTGTTTTGGGATGTAGTATATCGGTTTTCATTATTTTACGTTTCAGTTTTGGTCCGGCCTTCTTGTATTTCAGTATTTAGCGTTTCAGTTCGCGTTGTGGGGTCTTGTTGATATTCTCTCCTATTTATTTGATGGTATATTTCTGTTATCATAAGGCCAGAGAACTAACCTTTAATATTAAATTTAAAAAGGGTTGGTTCTGGAGTAATCTCAAAATTAAGAGGCCAGCCAGAGAAATTAGTGGACCACTTCACATACGTCTTTGTCAATATCTCATCAGCTGAAAGTGATGTCAACCTATGGCTAGAAAAAGCATGGACTATTATTGACAGGTTATTGATCATATAGAAATTTGATAAAATAAAATGGGATGTCTTCCAATTTGTGCCAATGTCAATACTACTGTCAGGATGCACCACGTGGACGCTAACGAAACGCATGGAGTAAAAAACTAGATGGAGACTACACCAAATGCTACGGGTTTTTTGGAAAGAATACTAGAGACAACACTGTAACATACCCATATATTAATACGTGAAATATACGGATATGTAAAAACGTTCACAAATGTTCATAAACATATAGGAATCCGAAAAACACGAAACACTTACGACTCTCTTTTTTGGTTCAGGTACGAAACTTTTTATCACCCTTTTGGAGTTTAAGGTTTTTCGATATGAGAAGAGAGAGAGACACGATTTCTTTCTATGCTGACTTTTCCATCTGACCCTACCACGTGAAGCACCCCGCCGCAAACTACTGGTCTGGCCTCTGCGAGCTCCGAAAATCTACTTGCTTCGTCCAAGCCCAAAACTCAACTCACTGTTTTTTTTATCAAATCCCCAAATCCTCAGCCTATCGCTTCCAGGCATGACGTCATTCACACCCCCTGTCTGATTTCTTATCTAGGGTTTTTATTGTGTCATCTGTGATTGTCACATCCTCCCCGCGCGTGCGTGAACACCTGAACTCAATGTGTGCTCCTAACAAACCCATGCACTAAGCCGAAAGGTTCTCAGCCTAATTAAATCGAAAGATAAGATATACAAAACGAAAATTGATAGTATTAAAAAAATCCTTCTGCAATTATATAACAACACTCCTCAAAACAACTGTTGTACAGCCATTTATCTTCTCTCGCACAAACTATCCAAGTTAGACGAACCAGTTATGCAGGGCACAACTAGAGAAGTGCGGATGAACTCATGAGCAACGTTCTCCAACTCATAGACGAGCCAGTGTTGACCGACCCACAAAGACTTATATACATCACCTCTGTGGGGACACTAAATGCGGTCTGGAATACTTATCAGGAGCGATTGGTGATAAACACAGATAGGTAAGTTGGGAGAGAGAGAGAGTAAGAGTCAGGGAATTCGTGCTATTAGCGCGACATGATAATGAAATAACACACACACACACACACACACACACACACACACACATATAACTACATGATCAACTGCTCTACATCAGCGAAACTAACCTTTAATTGGTTGAAATCCCTTGTTTTTTTTCAACTCCGCCAAAAATGCAACACTTACGGTGTTGTGAAATAAACATGTATAACAAAATCTATATGATGTAAAAGAGGATTTATGACTCATATTCTTATATAATCTTTGAAGTTACAGTGTTCTATTGAAAATTTCAAAAGCTTTTCCAGAGGTAAAAACATTCGATTAGTAATATCTAAGTAATCATATTTACCAACCCCTCCGCTCGGGCAGGATATGACACAAGGTCATTTTTTTAAGCGAAGTTTAACAGGTTTGAATTCAGAGTTTTCCTTCTCCTAGAGTAGTTGCCTCACCAAGGCTGAACAACCTAGTCTGCCCTACTATTTACCCATTGCTGGAGGGAGAGTAATTGGATTCATACCTTTCCCAAGGTCATTACTGCTATGTGAAATGCAATTAGTCTCGTTCAGGATTTGAACTTGTGTCGTTGTGTCCATTTCATACGACGATAACCATTACACCACGGGCACCTAATATCTAAGTAATTGATAGATTTTTTTATTCTTTATTTGTTTTTGCCTGGATTGTTCGTCCAAACTTAGTAATAATGCTATGTAATCATGTTACCCATCCTTCTAAAATAAATACAAAGAATTTAATTAGTATTTGTTAATCTAATGGGAATAACTATTCCTATAATATGAATGACAAAGACAATTAGGAATTTTGCACGATTATATACACCTTGCAGAAGCATAGATTCAATCTGATTTTTGTTTTATCATGAAAGAACCTTTCTTCTCCTAGAAAGACAAAAACTTTTTTTCCCGCTAAAACCCCAGTTACTAAATATGTTTAGTAAAACACAGTAATAACAAATCGTTTATTATTACATATTATTTATAGAAAAAACAAAAAACTATCGCATTAAAACTGTATAACCAAAAATGAAATGGTAGCACTAATGTAACTATATATATATATATATATATTTATAACGAAAGCATGGACTGCTATCGATAGGCCCTCGATCATATGGAAATCAGACCTGACCGATAAAATGAAACGCAGTTTCTTCCAGCCAGCGGTCGTATCGATACTGCTATATGGATGCACTATTTGGATGCTAACAAAACGGCTGAAGAAGAAGCTCGACGGCAATTACACAAGAATGTTGCGACATTCTGGAGAAGAGAACATTCGCACTGCTGGAGAAGCAAGGACAAACTCATCAGTGATGTACTCCTATTGACCCCCGCATATGGTCAAGCAAAAGCAGGACGATCAGCTCGAACATACATACAGCAGCTTTGTGAGGACACGGGATGTAGTCCTGAAGACCTGCCAGAAGCGATAAATGATAGGGAGAGGTGGCGAGAGAGGGTCAAGGATATCCGTGCTAGCGACACAACATGATGATATTTATATATATATATATAGTCATCCACAGACAGACTTTTCGTTGTCTTGCAATTCTTTAGTGTGGTTAGACCTGCGAGATCCTTCAAGCTGGGATATATATGTATAGAGAGTATACTTTAATATAATATTTTATACGTTTGGTTTCAGAGTTTTAGTTTGGTAAAGATTGGTAATAAACAACATATTTTTTACAAAAATAATGCAATCTTATATTTAGTTTAAAAGAAAAATATATATTGTTTTCATGCATTCAAAATAGACGTAGAGATTACATTCATTCAGATAGTTTTATCATTGTAGTTATGCATTTACATGCACGGAATACATATATATATATATATATATATGTATATATATATATATATATATATATATATATAAAGAGACAGACATAGAGACAGAGACAGAGACAGAGAAAGAGAAAGAGATATACAGACAGATAAAGGGATAGACAAACACAGAGAGAGAGACAGAGAGAGAGAGAGAGTGATTGAGAGAAAATTTGGAATCTACCCTCGAACACCAGTAGAGTTATTGAGGTCTATAGAACTTGAAGTTTCACTTTCAGTGAAAGTGCGATAATTTTAGTAACAATTTATTTTATGGGGAAGTATGGGGCACATCGACCTGATTTTTTACTCCAGTTCTCATTTCCCTAGAGTGGTGACCCATGAAGTTTAGAGAATCATCGTTGTCATACAATTTTTAACACACACACACACACACACACACACACACACACACACACACATACACACACAAAGTGTATATATATATATATATATATATATATATATATAGTACATTTGATGTAAGGAAGATAAATTCTAATTTAAATGCTGGAATGTCCTTGCCCCGGTATTTATTAGTGCACGAATTATTTTTATTATTGCTTACTTACTTTTTGACAGAAAAAATATATTTATAATTCATGCATCAAATGGATGGAAAAAAGGTTTCCCCACGTCATTATTTTATTGCCGCCATCCAAAACGAAGCAAGAAAATCGAACAATCGATAAATCAAAATCGAATCATTGCAAAAGCTTTCAAACTTTGCGCAAACATCGCTTGTGTCAGATACAAGGATAATCTTATGATCTTAATCCCATAAACTTGATTGTTAATCTCTTCTATGAGTCGGAAATATGCTCTTATCTCTTCCTTCCCAATTATGTTTTATGGCGTCGTTTCAACGCTAGCCTTTGATCCGGTCGCTTATCTCTGCGACAAGGAATATTGCTCAAGATAGGAAGGCTGCAAAAATAACATTTGCAGAACGACATCGGAAATTGGTCGAATTCCTCAAACTTGTTCACATCCACTAAGTGTATTCAGTATCTTGAAATATTCGAGTTGACTCAACACAAGAAAGAATCCGTATGTTCGGTGACCTGTGAGAGGTTGGTATGAAACATAGGGTTGGTTATCTATCTGTTATCCATCACAGCCTGATTCTACCTATCCAACCTCTTTAGTCTCTTCATATGCATCTATCTCAGTCTGCTCATGTCAGTCAATATAATTCTTCCTGCCCATGGGGCTTAGAATACTCTGTTTCCTATACAGACGGGTATTGGCCTCCTGGGTATGAAACTAAATTGCATCTGATGGTGAAGCCTCTGTCGATGAGATCTGAGTAGTTTGAGAATCACTTCCATGTTATTACTCCTAGGTCCACTCTGACTAGGAGTGATGGTATCTTTTTGGGTCTCATCTTTAACTTATATAGATCTCTTAAGATTTATATTCGAGGAGACAAACTTCTTAAGCAACAACTACACAAAATATGTAAATATGAATGAAGAAAGAATACAACTCCCAAACCTATACGCATAGAATAACCCTAAACGTGTTGATATACTGTTAAAATAAATAGATAAATAAATAAACTATTTAATCCTTTCGTATATTATATTTTCTAATTTAAAAGCAATAATTTCGTGGTCTACTTTTTCCAAGAAGACGCTCTCTCACGTGTTGATAAATACTAGTGCTATTAGTGTAGTTCGAAGGGTTGGAGAATTGGTCGAGTCCCTGAGCACATTTTTCAAGAATGGCACTCTTTCAGCAATTATTTTACACTTTCTGGGACTTGGATTTATGTACCTATTAGGTTCTCATTCACTGGTAAAATACATGCTAGAAAATTATTCGAATTTGATAGGAATACTTTAAACTATATGATGCTATTCAAACGAGCAGTTATTTATTTCATTAAATAAGAATCGTTACTTGATGTTCTATAATTATCTATAGATTATTATTATTAGATAGAAATAAGTCAGATAATATGACAGTGCGCACATTATTTGTATTAAGAAAAGGTAGTTGAAGCTAAAGTTATTCGCAGTAATTATCATTAATTATTTGTCACCATATAATTGCTTGATAAAACAACGACTTCAGCATAAAATAATGCAACATATCAACCCTGCGAATCCGTATGTTTACTGAGCATTTTATATTGCCTTAGATAAAAATTATAGTATTTTGGACTCATACCATTGGGAAAGGTATGAATCCCCTCAAGCTATTGGTTTAAAAATATCACTGCTGCTATTCTACATGAATGGTTTTGGCATTAGATAACCCAAGAAGACTGACTTCCCATTAAACAAAGAAACTAAACCGAAACCACAGAATGGATGTTTATGTCAACCAGAGGCAAAATGCAATTTGCCACAAAATCCATATACGTGACTAATGGCATTGAACATACCTCAAATGCATTTATTTTAATTAATGGAATATTTTTCCTGATCAAATCGGGGACTAATTTTAGAATCCCTCACTTGTGAAGAAAGTATTTGGAAATCAACAAAAACAATCAATTAGTGCTTAGCTTCACTTCTTCTAGCTTTTATAACGGTGTAGAATTTTTGAGTGTTATAATTCACTCATTTGAATATCAAGCCGCTTCCAACTTTCTTGAGTAGAGGTTAGTAGATCAGCTTTTCAAGATGGAGTCTTGTTATAGACTTTTTTTTAAGCTTAAAATTTGAATACACACTATGACTTGGAACCGAACTATTGACGTAAAATCAACCGTCAAAAGCCATCTTTATACAAGTAAGTATAAAAATCCTTCTCCATTATGTAATATTTCAGCAGCAGTTTTTTTTAATGTTTAATAACTAAGCTAGCGGAAAAATTGTTTTTTAAAGAGAACCAGGAAAAATCACATGATTTCTTTTCGATGAAATAAAGAAACTGTTCGTATTTTATAACTTCATTTATCTGACGAACATTTAAAAAAAAAGTTTACCCTATGTATGACAACATTGTCTACAATTTCTGAAAATTCAATTGAATATATCTAGTAAGTTTTTGTAATTGCAAACGTTTTTGTGTTCGAGTTCGTCTTTCTAAAAAAAAAAAAAAACTTTTTATAAGTTCAATGTAATCGCTTCTAAATCATACAAAATGGCTGCAAAATTATATAAAAAAACAAACTAAAAAGCAATTAGTGTTTAGTAGAGTTTTTTTTATTTATTTTTTTTTTCATCAAAGTGAGAAAACTCCAATTATATAATAAATATGTGGAACCTATTATTGCAAGTTGGAATCAATATGACTTGACTACAATCAATTTAAGATTTGCGTTGGACTTATTAGGTATACGATTTTATCGGCAGCGTTTTGTTCTTTGCGTTTTTTCGTGAAATTAGTCTTGTATTGTGTTTAAAGAGCTAACCAGCTTACTAATTAATGATGAATAGTGATGCTTGGATGCTGCAACAAAAAAGGTCATTGGTCAATTATGGTGGTTGTAAACAATATTTTACTTTCACTTTTTTCCTCAAAGAAAATTATAGTAAAAAGCGGAAATTTCGTCTGAGTAGGACGGGAAAGAAGTTTTGAAAACTTTTATGCAGCCTACTGAGCTCACTTTATGAATAAGTTCTCTTTGTGACGTCTTTCTTTCTCTGTCTCTTGTTTTTTTTTTAAATTTTATTGCATAGTTTGTCATTTTCTTTTTTTTTTTTTCTTATTATTACCTTGTTTGTCTTTCTTTATGCTTTAACGTATTTTATTGTCCTGATCACCAGATGAATATTTTCTATCTCTACACTCATTTTTCAAACTATTTTTCTTTGTTATATCAAGCTTAGCTTAGATCGGCATAGCGCAGAAATTCTATTGTGCCAACTTTGCAGTGGGGAGGGCCGAACTGCATTTTAAAACAGTATTAGAAATTTGTACTGTGCTCTCGGTAAGATTCAAACTTACATATCGTTTTTGCCTCGAGAAAGCTTGTTTAGATGCATTACATTGAACTGGTCGTTTTTGTGTCTTTTTCGTTCGTCCGATTGATTTTTTTTTACAATAATTATTGCTTTAAAAAAAAAAAAAAGCTCAGTAAGAGAAGACATTGCAAAGAGCAAAATTATCCGTTTGGCCTGGTTTATTTGCTTGGTTTTAGAGCATGTCAGCCGTCGTGGGTTTTTTAGAGCCCCGACTTCAGGGTAAACATATCGTTTATTGCATCCCCTGCGGAAGAGTTGGTTGGTTGGTTGGTTTTTATGGCATATCAACCTTAGCAGGTTATTTAACGCCAAATCCATTTTATGTGACTGATAATTTCTATTTTAAACAATTCAGTTTAGTCAAGCAGTTCTAATTCAGTTAAGTATAAGTACAGATTTTGTTTACACACATTTAAATGCCAAAACAGTTCTATTGCAAATAATTCAGTTTAGCATAAGCACACAGTTTTAATGTAAGTACGGTTTAATTGTCAAAAACATTTCTACTTCAAGCTATTCAGTTTATTCAAACAATTCAGTTTAGCATAAGTATACCGTTAGTTCTGCAGAGGTGTAGTCAGTGTATTCTACAGCCCCAGCCGACAGGGCAATGCAGAAGAGTTAGACACCCACTAAAAGGTGTTCGTTGTATGACAAACTGCCTCTGATAGCTTGGATTCAGTTCTGAAGACCTTGGGATTGTCGAGAACCCCATCATTTCCATAACACTCAGGTTTACTTTAACCTGTAGTGGTAATATTCGCTTGATCCTAGTTATAGGTCAAATATATCTAAAAATTATTCCTATTCTATTAGACCGTGAAAAAAACAACTTCAGAAACAAATAAACATAAAAATATAAATATGAACGCAATTCCCTAATCTGTAGGCTTAAAATAAGCCCAAATGAGTTCACGTGTCATTAAAATCATTAATGCCCAAATATGTCTCTTCTGCTTCTTTTTACTTTTTTCCAAGCAATTAGATCGTTTCTTGTAATTATTAATAATTATTTTCAAAAATTATGGCTATGTGTAATTATTCTTAATGCGAATTTTTCGCAAATATATGATGTAGAAATATCTGTCTGCGGCACATGTTCTTTATTCAGTATTTGTCAGCAGCTTTGGATCAAAGTACACAAGCCTAAGGAGGGGTCACAAGAGTAGAAAAAGATAAAAAAAGTTTGAGGGTAAGTCATTTAACAGAGGAGGGGTATGTGATTCTTCGTAAAATAAGTGTGTGTCTGGAGTTCTCAGTACTGCTACTTTGACACCCGATGATATTCCCTTAGCTAAACTGACTGCTACGTTTTCAGGCTTGGCGTGACTTTCCTTGACTCTCCCCGTCGGATTCTCTCAAGCAGACTGACTCACACTCCTTTATTTTTTCATATATCTGACCACACCTGTATATATCCAGGGGTATTTCCCAACTTCAGGCCTTAGGCCACCTACAGACTGGAAATGAAAAATATCCCCGGACAGTATGAATCTAGGTCACCCTAAAAAGTGTGACTATAAATTTGAAGTCTTAAGTCGCGGTTCAGCTTAATCTGAACATCGCCACGAAGAGTGGATGAAGTGAATGAATGGTTCATGTGCCAAATACATACGGACATACATAGACAAACATATGCATAGTCAACTCGCTAACACGTACATATGTACTCACGCGCATGTACATAAATGCATACATATACCCACGCCTATTCATATGTCTACCGTGATATACCTATACACATGCGCACACATATATCTTACCCTATATATTACCACTCTAAATGTCCACGGTTTCACAATTCTTTCAAGTATTGCTTTTAATTTGTACATAACCATAGGGTTTTAAATTATCCTTATTTAATAATAATCATTC
>OY757916.1:91607351-91859851 GCA_963585895.1 Sepioteuthis lessoniana
TTTGGTTACAAGCACGGCAAGGATAAACCTCACCACTGGATGCAGGTTGGCGCGTTTTCCGCGATATTTTCATAAGTGAAGTTTTCTGTGATATAGCATCTTAGTGCCTATTAATCTTTTTACCCAATGGAATATCTTTTAACTTCCATTTGAAATAGTTTTGGTTACAAGCACGGCAAGGATAAACCTCACCACTGGATGCAGTTTGGCGCCTTTTCCACGATATTTTCATAAGTGAAGTTTTCTGTGATATAGCATCTTAGTGCCTATTAATCTTTTTACCCAATGGAATATCTTTTAACTTCCATTTGAAATAGTTTTGGTTACAAGCACGGCAAGGATAAACCTCACCACTGGATGCAGTTTGGCGCCTTTTCCACGATATTTTCATAAGTGAAGTTTTCTGTGATATAGCATCTTAGTGCCTATTAATCTTTTTACCCAATGGAATATCTTTTAACTTCCATTTGAAATAGTTTTGGTTACAAGCACGGCAAGGATAAACCTCACCACTGGATGCAGTTTGGCGCCTTTTCCACGATATTTTCATAAGTGAAGTTTTCTGTGATATAGCATCTTAGTGCCTATTAATCTTTTTACCCAATGGAATATCTTTTAACTTCCATTTGAAATAGTTTTGGTTACAAGCACGGCAAGGATAAACCGAAGTGCGCATTCAGTTCGGACTAAAAGAAATTGTATTAAATAATGCTGAAGATAAATTCCACTGATGTCAGGTTTCTTTTTTTTAATACTTGTTGTAGTGGGTGGTCTTCCCTAAATTTCGAGTGACATCAAGTTTCATCAGTTCTTCTGGAGAATTGTACTGAGACGGTTTCAATTTTTCCTATAATCGCCAGTTCCTTAGGTTATTTGCGATTGCTCCAAGTGCTCCATCGTTGACACCATACGGTTCAATAATCTTGATGGCTCTCTTACATTTTAGGATCTGTTAATACAGCAAAATCTGAAAATTAAAAAGTTTTTGTCTTATCAATGAAAAATACGTCTGACCTTTCAACCATGATTGGTAGATGCCTTTTTATCTCAAATGTCCAAAGAACCTTTTACGTTTCCTTTTCCTGGACAGCCTCTAGGCTGTGCATACGCTACTTGTCTGTATGGTCAAAGTTTAGTCACTTGCACAGTTTCCAGTGTATCACATTTTCCACCCAATCGTGCGAACTCTTGTACGCTTTCTGTGACAATATACATCTTATGTTGTTGACAGTTATCTCTCTCTCTCTCAACATGTTTTTTAATCTTAAAATTGCTAACACATTAATAACAGCTGCAAAAAGTCAATAAATCAGACCCAATCAGTTTTAGTCCAAATGTTATTATACTTCTCATAATATATGAAATCAGAAAAACATCCTTCTTAGAATGACCAGTTGAGCAGAGGAATACAAAATGGCAAATGAAAAGTTAGGATGTAAGAGTATCTCAAAAAGACAAAGCAGAAGTCTAAACGAAAATATAGGATAAAGCATTTAATAACCTGAGACTTAAAATAACTTGGAGATGAAAGCAAGAATTTTAATGCAGTACACGCAAATATTTATATATCTGAAGATGTCCTGTAACTCAATCACGTAACTGGTAGGTTATAGACGCTTTCAATACTGCTTATATAAATATATATATATATATATATATAATTATGGATGACGGGTAAAATAAAAGAACAGCCCAACTAGAAAATTAGGATAATAAAATGACTAAATAATGACTTGAAATATCAGTGCTATAGTGTCCAGTGGAAAAAATGTCTAACTAAAAATGAAATTTATTAAGAAAGATTTAGAGGTGATAATCGGTAACGGCTCTATGTAGGATAGACAGTGAAACCGTAGAAGGAACGATACAATAACCATAGTATTTCCTTTCGAAACGAACAATACGCCAAAAGTACAAGACTAAGTATATCTTTGTATAATGACATGTCAACGTTCGTGGGTTATTTAATACTTTAGTATTCCTTTCAGATGAGCAGTCGTGGTACTATTTAACATATAGTTGGGGAATAAGAGGGTTCATGCTTTTCCCTTAAGCATTAGTCCAAAAGTTTACACAATGGTGTGGCTGGAGTTCGAACTCGTTTAAATGATATCGCAGATGAACGAGTTAACCACTACGCCACGGGCTCTCCTTCTCGTTAAGTTGTTAATTCTAAAAAAAGAGCCTATGCCTAAAATGATAGTTTAAGAAATTTGGTGCTGGAATGAGCTTCGTAACTTGGCACTGACAACCACGTATTAGCCACGTGACTTAAAATAAGTATATATATATATATATGTTCAGTTGTATCGAAATGAAGACAAACATATTGGATACTTGGCCCAGTCGGCTGGGGCTGTAGAATACACCGACTGCATCTCTGCAAAAGAGTAAGACTCAACTAACGAGTGTTCTGTATATGACACTAAAGCAATCTGATGATGAAGCTTCGGTAATGTTGGAACTTTGGGGAATGCTGATTACCCAATCATTGCTATCGCTCCTAGGTCCATTCTGGCCCGGAGTGGAACCACCTGATAGGGTCCTATCAATGCGTCAAGTAGAACTGTTTCGCAGGACACTGCTGGAGAAGCAAGGACGAACTCATCAGTGATGTACTCCTATGGACCCCCGCATATGGCCAAGCAAAAGCAGGATGACCAGCTCGAACATACATACAGCAGCTATGTGAGGATACGGGATTTAGCACTGAAGACCTGCCAAAAGCGATGAATGATTGGGAGAAGTGGCGAGAGATGCTAGCGGCACGACATGATGACGATGATGATGACTTTAGCTAAACTGAACTGTTTGACCATATAACTGTACACAAATGACGGATGTTTAATTGAATTCTTAGCGATACATAGCAATACTTGTAACCATTTAATTATGTGCAAACAAATGATTAGTTATAAAAAGAATTATTCATATTAGATTGAAATAAGGAAACCATTTAACCGTGTGATAAAATGAGCTTTGGCTCGTTTAGAAATGTTATTCACAAAATGTGTTTAGAAATTAGATATTTCATATATATCTATAAAAAGGATTTGGCATTAAATAACCTACAGTGGTTGGTGTGCCATAAAACCAAACTAAACCATAATGAACACTAGTTAACCTGAAGATCTATAAGATGAAAACTAGTGAGTTTTTATCCTGTTTTAAAGGATGAAAGAAGCTTGGTAAAACAGTACTACCAAAACGGCAGTAGTCGTTAGCAACCTAAAATTGGCGCTCAGCCTTCTTTGAAAATCATTTCAATAGATTTTATGATAACATTAATATAACGACTTCAAACATCTAATCAGTGACGAACTCATTTTCCGTTAAATTAACAACATATCACTCTATAAAAACTGTAATTAAAAAATTGATAGTCTGTATTCATTCGACCAGGATTGACGTTCTTTCATTTGTAAACAAAAACTTTTAAAGGAATTCATACATTGTTTCTTCTGTTAAACCAACCATTCAGGAAGGAAAATCTAATGCCCAAATATTTGATGCTTTTTAAAATGACAGACAATGAGTATATATATATATATATATATATATATATATATACATATTCTAGAGTAACAATTTCTTTGTATCATTAGTGGCAGACATAACACCACAACCTACTGGATCTTCTCGTGCCTTAGCTACAATATTCCGGTATTTAGTATTTGGGAATCTTTATTAAAAACTTCTGTCAGTCTATCATCATCATCATGGTTTCAATAGCGCCTATTCTTTTAAATTTCTCTACCTCTTTCTCTCTCTCTCTCACACTCTCCTTCCATATTTATCGGATAAAGCACTGGGTACTTAAAGCCAATTAAAAAACGTCACTATGGCCATTGCCCAAATGAGTAGAGTGTTTGCCAATGGTCCCGAATTCCGGGGTTCAACCCCCGGTCGAGTCATACCAAAGACTCAAAAATGGTACTTGATGCTGTCTTGCCAAACACTCAACATTATAAGGTAAGGATCAAGGGTAAAGTGGAGCAATCCAGGTAATGGAGTAGCACCCTCCCCTACACTTCGGTGTAGTAGCTATTGAAAAGGGAGCCTTCAGGTCACCCTTGACTGAGATCGTCAACATTACTTTTATGCATTCGTTCTTACTCCTCCAGCAATATCCAACCTGTCTTGTATGCCATTCTTGATTGCTTTGCAAAATAACGTAAAACTGATTTGTAAGATGCTGTTTACAGGTTTTATTAGAAACAGCACGCACTAGTCATGTGGAGTTCCCATCTAACTTTTCTTCCAGCGGCTCGTTAGAGTCCAAGCGTTGAGAATATACTTGCTCAATTATTAACAGATCAATAAATAATAACGTTGTAAATAGATATTGATGATTTCACAAAACATTTTAAGAAACATTACATTGAAGCACTTGTATAACATGATGAATCATAACACTTGATTATAAAAATGAATATCTCTCATTTTATTTTTCGAAAGATTCTGAAGTTGACTGTAAGTGTGTGTGAGAGAGAGAGGAGTAGACAGAGATAGACAGAGGATAGGTATATTGACTGTTTACCTATCGACCATGCTATGCTTCCATATTCAGTGCCGTATTTAGCACTTCTTCTGCTTCTCGACCGGTAGGGGGGCGCACTGCCTCCCTCTAGGAAATCGTTGGTGGTCTCCGACAGTGTATCCGAGACTGACGCTCCATCGAAACTCAGTGGGTGTCTGCATATACGATCTCATAACGCTTACGCTTTACCGGTTGTCAACCCACGTGACCTGCTTCCAGCAATCAACTCGCGTGATCTGCTTACACCCACGTATTGCAGGTTTCCTGTTTACACAGCTGGAACATGACTGTTTTGTCAAGGGTCAATATGCAATAAACTGACCACATATAATCCAAAGATAAAAATTGATTAATGATTAAGACGTATTGGAATCATTTTAACGATAAAACAAATACCCGAGTAAAACAGTAAAAATCAACATAATTTTGAAGTTCATAAACATTTTTATCTTTAGATGACATAGTTGCTGAATTGGTAAAGCAACTTTTTCATAGAACGTAGTTTCTTGGAGCTATAAGGAGATGTAAATTCGAGTCTCTTATGAAGTTTGTTGTGAATTCTTGTGTCCGGTGCACCTTATTCCTCGCTGTCGTAGAAGTGACATAACGAATGAATTACGTTAAAAAGCAACTTTAATCAGGAAGAGGGAGGATAATGCACTTGATAGGTTTTAATATTTTGCACTTTGAAACATGTTCTTTTCTTACTCAATTTTTTCTTTAATCTCACGAAACTGTTTATGTAAGTGTCAATGGGTTTTACATAAAATATTGTATATGTAATTTTATTTTTGTTCGTTGTTTGTCATTACTCAAGACATTATATTGTTTTATATACAAAGGCTACTATTTATTAGTACCATTAATGCAAAAACATTACTAAGGCTTCTGTATAGTATGTTACGAGTTGAAACTCTGTTTTAAAATAATGGTAGGAAATAAAAGAGTTTATCCTCAATTGTATATAAGTTTGTGAATGCGAATATTTTTTCCGAAATAGCAGACAATAAAATTGATATCGCCGCGAATTTTCCAATATGCCGAATAAGAGAGACTATAGAAAAGCAAGGAAGTTGAACTTCAAAGAAAGGATTTCTCGGTAGGAAGAGGAACACACACACACACACAACTTTGATCAGCAAGTAGGCAAACCAGAAAGTATTAAAATGAGCAAGAAAATATTCATATTGAAATACAAGAGTATCACTGAATTCATATTCAATGATTTTTATAAATAATTATTAATAAGTTATAAATTGGAGAACGAAAACTCTGAATTCAAACCAGAAGTTGTAGTCCCCAAGGTAAACAACGTAATTAAAAACAAACTTATTAATACACAAACAAGCTGTTACCTCGGAAATTCTACGCAATCTATAAATTAATACCCTTGTTGACAACTACGAAACTACTTTACAAATATATCATTCATATGTTACTGCTTAAGTTATAAAAAGGCATAAAACCATAATATGCATGTATAAAGAGAGAGAGAGAGAGAGAGGGGGGACGTCTTTAGTATGCTTCTAAGGGTAAGGGATAGATTTAACCATTTAACATGTGTGGTTTTCCTATACGAATCAGCGTCTACCTTAATTATTCATTTATAATACCCACTCTTACGCTCAGATTTTAAGTCTAAAAGTTAGGTGTGCGTATAATAAGCAAGAACTAAATATCACTTTTTTACTCCGATCTCATGCATCACCATATTCAGGATGGCATAACTGAAAGTAACTTATATTGTGGAGGTGCCCGTGGTGTAATGGTTATCGTCGTAGGAAATGGACACGGCGACACGAGTTCAAATCCTGGACGATACTGATTGCATTTCACATAGCACTAATACCCTTGAGAAAGGTATGAATCCGATTATTCTCCCTCCAGCTATGGGTAAATAGTAGGACAGACTAGGTTCTTCAGCCTTGGTAAGGCAACTTGTCTAGGAGAAGGAAAAATCTGAATTCAAACCTGTTAAACTCCGCTTAAAAATTGATCCTGCCCGAGCGGAGGAAAAAAAATTGGAGGTGCCCGTGGTGTAATGGTTATCGTCGCAGGAAATGGTCACGGCGACACGAGTTCAAAGCCTGGACGAGACTGATTGCATTTCACATAGCACTGATACCCTTGGGTTCTTTAGCCTTGGTGAGGCAACTAGTCCAGGAGAAGGAAAACTCTGAATTCAAACATGTGAAACTCCGCTTAAAAAATTGACCTTGTGTCATATCCTGCCCGAGTGGAGGGGTTGGGAAATAGGATATATATATATATATATATATATATATATATATATATATATATATATATATACACCAAACTAACAGAACTGTTTTTTACATTGAAACTGTACTTACACTAAACTGGATTGTTATATATAACTGTTTGAATAAACTGAATAGTTTGAAATAGAAATGTTTTTGACAATTAAACTATATACTTAAATTTAGATTGCATACTTATGTTAAACTGAATTGTTTGAAACAGAACTGATTATTTGCATGAAATTGGATTTGGCATATAATAACCTACAAAGGTTGATATGCCATAAAACCCGATCAACCAAACCAAACTAACATTTTTTTCTCGACACCATTACGGATAAGTAACTACCGGAATGTGTGTAGGTTTATTATTTTCTTTCTCCTTACGTAAACTTTTTTTAATACAATTTTGAAGCATTTTTGTGTGAACTAGTTCATGCGTTTGGTCTAAATACTTCGTAAAGGTTGTTTCAAAACTTCAAGTAAACAATGTAAATTCCAGCATTTAGTTAATACGGACAGGAGAAAAGGTTGAACAAATATTAGATTTTGTTTAGATAAAGCTGCTACAAATTCTAAAATGACCATTCATATTATACACATTGTTTTATTTTTTCGAAATTCGTTCCCCAAAGTTTGAGTCGCATCTTATGCACAGCATATATCAATATACTTCTACTTCTGTCTATCGTCCGTGTGGCAAACGTTTAAGGATAGAAGGGTATATGTACGTGGGGCCTTCATTAAGTTTCCAGACTTTTTTTGTACAGACATTTAAAATTGTCGAAGACTCTAGAAAAATTCTGTGTTATTGCAATACATCTTATGAGATGACTGACCAATTTTTATGATTTCAGCTTCAAATGAACAGCTACAGCAGGAATTGGAATACACCCTTCTTAAGTCTTATTGTCACAGCTGGTGAATTTCAAAAATTCAATCTGGACGTGAGGACACTTTAGAAGAACGATATACAATAAAATTTGTTTTAAACTTTGAAAAAATGGAAGAAGCCAGCACTCTTCAAATCAGTTCAGTGGCAATTCCACCAGGACAATGCACCAGTCCACAACTCCGTCCTTGTCACAGACTATTTGACCAAGATGGACATCAACAGTTCCTCACTCTAACTATAGTCCAGGCCTTGCTCCCTGTGACTTTTGGTTATTCCCTAAGTTCAGAGGCTGACGTTATGAGACAATTGAGGAGATGAAAGAGGCTGTGACGAAGGTCATTGACACGCTCACACAAGAGGACTTCCATGGGGCCTTCCAGAAGTTGTTGTATCACAGCCGGAGGAGATTACTTTGAAGGGGACTAGAGTTTCATGGGTGTACTCTGAATAAAAGTGCCCATACGAAATAAGTCTGGAAACTTATTTAATGATCCTCGTATTTACCCAACAACGCCAGCTCGAGCAGGATGTGACAGAGGATCTATACTTAAGCAGAGTACAGCTGGTTTGAATTTAGTTTTCCTTCTCCCAAATTTGTTGCCTTACAAAAGCTTGAGAACACGGTCAGCCTCACAATTTACCTATACATGGAGGGTGAACAGATGGATTCATTTCTTTCCGTAGGAAATAAGCACGAAGGAAAATCCTAACAGACTCATTCAGGGTTTAAAATCGGGTTAAACATTGTATTTTGTATAACCATTACACTAAGAGCACCTCATATTTTCCGAAAATAATGAATTTTCTTTTATTTCCATACATAATGGTAATCTAAATCCTTTCCTTATTCCTCTTTTTCCCCTCCTCCTACCTTTTTCTCCATCCTGACGTATTAAAAGGGTTCTCTTTCTCATATATATATATATATATATATATATATATATACACACGCAGTTCAATATAAATAGCTTTTAACTCCTGGAATACGTATTCGTTGATAAATATGTTTCTGCTTGTGACTTTGTACTTTCATCCATAATAATCTAGATCTTCTCGAGTTGATATAATTTTAAAGAGAGAAAAGTGCATGCTTATCATTTACAATATATGTTTGTACATAAAATAACGCCAAGGATGACTTTGTTAAATAGTTTAGTTGTTTTTTTTTAAGTTTCCAACACTGCATGTTTATTTATAACTGAAATGGGGATACAGACGAACGATTTCTAAGTGTGTAGGTGCATATTTACAAATAAGTAAAAACTGCACAGTAAGTTTTCATTTCCTGAAACCTTAAAATTAAATGTTCGGCAGGAGGACAGAATAGATCGGCCAACAACAAAAAAAAAACGTTTGAAAAACAAATCTTCATAAGAATCTCTCAAGAATTTTTTTCCTGGTATTTCTCTTCCGTTTTTCTCTTTTCATAAACTTAAATAGATTATAAAGTAAACTCCAAGATGTATGCGATAGAGGAAAAAGATGCTCAATCACTTAACTGCGCGGAAGGGCAACTACAGGCCCTACTTTAAAAATTATCTCGCTTGATTCAGCGGTATTTGGGGGCTCTCGAAAAAGTCAACTCAACCGTAGAGCAACGCTTGGTCTCGATTCGGTGGAATTTCCTAGATCACGGCGTGTTAAATTCAATAAAGATTTTCGTCTCGGGAAAGGGAAGCATTAAACAAGCTGGGATGGATACCAGTTAAAGTTTTACTTTCAAAATTTACTATTGCATGTACACCGATGATTAAATGTAATCACTGAGCGAATAATCATCAAAGAGATTAGTCCCAATATGAGGGTGACAAGATATATTAAGATATGCTTTTCAAGAGAGAGGAAAATGCACATTTATCGTTTAGGCCTTGATACGCGACTCGTGTGGCTTAAGGTTAGTGGACCATTCTTAGTCAGTTTGATTTTTCACTGTGTGCCACATTTTTCTGCCTTTGTGATAGACTAAGCTAAGTTTGTAAATGACAACTTTTCAACCGTGATAGTATATATTGGGGATTACAATTTAGTATAAATACGATGTTGATTCATATGTTGTTTTATTAAGACCGTATGGAAACGAATGTGTGCAAAGTTGCCAGTTTTGATGTCGAATATAGCTTAATGTATAATTTTATTATCAAGGGCATAGAAGCAAAGTTTGAAGAGAATAATGGCCATTTTCTATACTTTAACTACATGTGGAAATAAGAAATGAGACAAACTAACTAAACAGGAACAAAAGTTGTGTTAAACAAGGAAAGAGCATGGCCTGTGGTTATTACCAAGCCAAACACAAACTGACACTTGCCCAGTCAGCTGGGGCTTCTCAGCAAAAGGGTAAGACCCCACCCCCAAACAAGTGTCCTGGTATGACACCAAACAGCCAGATGATGAGGTTCCAGTAATGCTGGAGCTTTGGGGAATGCAGAGTACCACTTCGTTGCCATCGCTCCCAGGTCTTCTCAGGCCCGGAGTATTAGCACCCGATAGAGTACTATCTATGGGTTAAATAGAAATAAAATGTGTACTTATGCTAAACTGAATTGCTTGAAATAGGACTGTTTCGACATTTAACTGTGCGTAAACAAAAACTATACTTATACTCAACTGAATTGTTTGAATAAGAACTGTTTGACTAAACTGAGAAGTTTGAAATAGAAATGTTTTTTGTCGATTAAACTGTGTAATTATGGTAAACTGAATTGTTTGAAAAAAAAGCTATTTTTAAAAATTGGGTTTGACTTTAAATAACCAAAAAAGTTGATATACCATAAAACACAAACAAATATAAACTGATACATAAGTAGACATATATATATATATATATATATATATATATATAACACCCCACAAGGCACTAACTATATGGTCACCTGTCTCCCATTACGAAAACTACCCAAGTTAGACAAACCAGACACGCAGGATACAGCTGGAGAAGCAAGGACGAACTCATCAGTGATGTACACCTATGGACCCCCGCATGTGATGTGGCCAAGCAAAAGCAGGACGACCAGCTCGAACATACATACACCAGCTATGTGAGGATACGGGACGTAGCCCTGAAGACCTGCTAGAAGCGATGAATGATAGGGAGAAATTGATCAGGGATATTTGTGCAGGCGGCACGACATGATGATGATATATATGATTTAAAAAAAGAAACTCTCACTCAGTGGCGGGCAAGGGTCCAGTTATAAATATAAGTGTACGTATATATAGATATGTGTGTATGTATGTATGTGTGTGTGCGTGGATATTTATGCATATATGCGTATATATGAATAAATGTGTGCATGTGTATTCATTTATATAGGTGTGTGTGTGTATATATATATATATATATATATATATATATATATTGTTTGTAGGCAACCTTATTACAAATGAGCTCTTGCTCATTTGATTACACATATTATCTCAGCACAAATTACCCACCGCTAGCGCCTTTAAGCCCCTTGAAGATAAAATAGGGTTGGGTACACGTTTACAACAAGAACAACTTGAAGAATATGACCGTGACAATCATGTAGGTACGAGCGCTTGACATGACCACCAAACTGATCAGATCAAACCATTCCGACTACTCATCGAGTCAAGTAAGCACCGAAGTTGAATGTTACAGGTTATCTGATAACTTCGGTTACTAGGTAAGGACACACAAAAAATCTACGGAAGCCAGAGTTCTTCACGGATACATAACTCCAGTAAAACATTCACATACACAAGTACTGGAATTCCCCTTATCGTATATTCACTATAAAAGCATTGAAAAAAGACTATCCTAGCCTTTATCAAATTCCTGAAGAAGACATAAAGTGAGAGACACGTAAAGTACTCAATTAGTTTAAACGATAAAAACCTAAATGCTTCATTCAGATTCATTTACGGACCTATTCATTTAAAAAATATCATTTTTTTCTTGTTGGACCAACAACAACAAATATATGTGTGTGTGTGTGTATAATATGCAATACTAATAACTTTCCAATAATCATTATGAATTCTACATTTTACAGACCAATTAAAATTAGAAGCACCTAAATTTAAAAAACCTCTAATAGTTTCGTCTGATATTTTAGTCTCTTATGATTCGTTGCACTTGAATAAAGAACGAGAAAAAAAACTAATGACAAGAATAATTAGAAAATCAGAATGAAAGAAGAAATAATGATGGAACATATAAGAAAAATGTAAAATATTCATTAAGAAGAACAAAGAAGAAATGTAATTCCCGGGTGAATCGATGATCATAGCCTAAAGATACAATTGTTGTTGAGCCAACCATGTAGCAAAAAATAATAGAGGATAAGAGTCAAGGACTAATAAATCGAGCTTTATCAAAAATAATAACTTTTTGTTTAATAAAACTTAATGGGGAACATCTACTGTTGTCAAACATTTTTTAATCTTTTCGATGATTTGCACTCGTCTAAGTTTGCAAATGTTATTGACTGGGTTCTTCTTTACCTTGCGTTTTAAAAGCAATCATCGACAAATGGTGGGCGTACACTCTTAGATTTAAGGGAAAAAAACTATCAGGAAAAGGATTAAACCAGTTTAAAGTAGTTCGTCCAGTTATCTTTCCTGTCTTTCCATTCTCGAGTTCTGCGATCAGTTTCAATGGTCGGCTGGGGCTGCAGAATACACCGGCTGTTTCTCTGTAAAGGAGTAAGACCCCCCACCACCACTAACGAGTGTCCCGGATATGACACAAAACAATCTGATGGTGAGGTTCCAGTAATGCTGGAGCTTTGAGGAATGCAGAGTACCCCTTCATTGCCATTGCTCCCTGGTCCACTCTGGCCCGGTGTGGTAGCACCTGATAGGGTCCTATCTATGGGTCAAAAAGAACTAAACTGTGTACTTATGCTGAACAGAATTGTTTTAAATAGAACTGTTTTTGACATTAAAACTGCATACTTATGCTAAACAGAATTGTTTGAAATAGAGTAAAACTTTACTTATGCTAAACTGAATTGTTTGAAAAAGAACTGTTTTTGACATTAAAACTGTGTTCTTATGCTAAACTGAAATGTTTGAAATAGTGCTGTTTTAACATTCAACTGTTTGTAAACAAAAATTATACCTATACCAAACTGAATTGTTTGAATTTTAATTCGGCGTTAAATGACCCGAAAAAAGTTGATACGCCGTAAAACAAAACAACCAACCAATCAACAGTGTTGAGGCTCATTTTTCTGTAACGCCTTCAAATTTCAAAATGTCAGCAAATGTGTTTGCCTTTGATATCAAGAGAAAAAGGTTCGTCTGAATAGAAATAGTCATATACAGGGTGGAACGATAAAATTGTTGTCCTAAAGAAAACAACACTACAGCTTTATTTTAAAACTTTTCCTGAAAAAATCAATTCAGGTAACTTGATTGTGTAGTAGAGCTGACATCTATTCAATGTAGCTGCCTTCAGCCTTAATCACCGCCTCGATACGAATCCGGAACTAGGAGCATGCCTTTTCAAAAAGTGCCAGCGGGAGCTCGGCGAATACTCGGCGGATAGCGACGATCAGGCTGGCTTTCGTGTTGTGGGAGGTCATGTTGGTGATGTTCTCGACGTATGACCAAACGAAGTAGTCCAGCGGGTTCAGGATGAGGGGACAGTGAGAGAGTGGTACAAAGTCGTAGCACTCCTTCTGAAGCCAAGCCTGGGTCACTTTGGACTAAATCATATTAGAAGCAACCCCAGCAAACTGCCACAAAAGGAACACAAGAGTTGGCATGATTGGGTTAGAAAGGGGATTCACTTTGACAATGAGGACAAATGGTATATACCCAAACCAGAATCTACCTCGAAAATGAGACGCATAAAATTATCTACAGTTTTTAGATACAAACGAATCCCGACCAAAAGACAAAATCTAGTATTAAAAAGAAAAAAAAAGAACATTTCATCTCGTGGATTTTCCAGCTAACCAGAGTGAAAATGAAATAAAATGGAAATGTAAACGAATACTTAGATCTTACCAGAGAGCTGAAAAAGATCTGTAACATAAAATTGACATACCGATTGGTAGCTGGAATGGTCTTGAAAGACTTATATCAAAAATTTCGAGGACTGAGGATTAGAGGAAGATTCGATTACTTCCACATCACATCCCTTTTAAGATCAGTCAGAATATTTAGATGAGTATTGGAGAGCAAGGAGATTTGCTTTCATTCAGACTCCAATGAAAAACCACCCGTAAGAGTCAGTGTAAAAACACTCACCAAGAAGGAAAATAGGCCTCCATGTCAACGCAAAGAAGGCGGAATATACGTGCTTTAATCAAAGATGTGACATCTCCACACTAAATGGTAGTTCTCTGAAACTAGTGGAAAAGCAGTGTCTCATCAACCGAGAAATACATCAACACGTTGACTAGCCGAAGTATGGACAGCTATCGGTCATATGAAAGTCAGACCTGGCGGATAAAATAAAACGTAGTTTTTTTTTCAAGTATCGGTCGTGTCGATACTCCTATATAGATGCATTACATGGACGCTAACTAAACGAATAGAGGAAAAGCTAGACGGCAATTTCACAAGAATGCTGCGAGCAAAATTGAACAAGTCTTGGAGGCAACATACCACAAAACAGCAGCTATACGACCACCTACCACCCATCACGAAAATTATCCAAGAAGACAAACCAGACATGCGGAACACTGCCGGAGAAGTAAGGACGAACTCGTTAGTGACATACTCCTGTGGGCCACTTCACACGAATGAGAAAAGCAGGACGACCAGCTGGAACCGATATACAACAGCTCTGTGCCAATAGAGGATATAGCCATGAAGACATCCTGGGAGCAATGAACGATAGAGATGGGTGGCGAGAGGTGGTCAGGGAGATCTGTGCAGGCAGCGCAAATAATGATATTAATTCTGGAAGCAACATCCCACGAAACAATAGTTGTACAGCCACTTACCTCTTATCTCTAAAACTATCCAAATAAGACGAACAAGACACGGGGGCATTGCTAGAGAGGCAAGGAAAAAATCACAGTGACGTTATCTCATGGACCTCTTCATATCGACAAGGCAGTGTTAACTGACCAATAAGAAATTACTGGCCAAGTCGGCCGGGGCTGTAGAATACACTGACTGCATCTCTGCAGAGGGGTAAGACCCTCCCCAACAAGTGTCCTCATTATGACAGTAAACAGTTTGATGGTAAGGTTCCAGTATTGCTGGAACTTCGGGGAATACGAAGTACGCCTTCATTGCCATTGCTCCCAGACCCACTCTGGCCCGGAGTGGAAGCATTTGATAGGGTCCTATCTATGGGTCAAACAGAACTAAACTGCGAATTTATGCTAAACTGAATTGCTTGAAATAGAACCATTTGACATTTAAACAGAGTGCTTGTGATAAATTTAATTATCTCAAATAAAACTGTTTTTACTTTTAACTTTTTGTATTGCCCAGTCGGCTGGGGCTGTAGAATACACCAACTGCACTTCTGCAGAGGGGTAAAAAAACAACAACGAGTGTATTGGATATGACATTAAACAATCAGATGGTGAGGTTCCAGTGATGCTGGAGTTTTGGGGAATGGAGAGCACTCTTTCATTGCCATTGCTCCCAGGTCCACTCATTGGATCAAATGGAACTAAACTGCATACTTATGCTCAACTGAATTATTTGAAATAGAATTTTTTTTACATTGAACAGGTACTACGCGATTAACTGCGTAAAAAAAAATATATATATATATACTAAATTAAATTGTTTGAATTAGACATGTTTGAATAAACTGAATTGCTTGAAATAGTAAAGTTTTCTTTTTTTACAACTGAGCTGTGTACTTATGCTTTACTGAATTGTTGGAAATAGAACTGTCAATTTGTATAATATGGATTTGGCATAAAATAACCTACAAGAGAGGATATTCCATAAAACCCAAACAAGCAAACAAACGAGAACTTACAACAGTTGTGTGCGGACACAGGATGGAGTCTGGAAGACCAGTCAGGAGCGATAGATGATAGGGACGAATGGAGAGAGATTCATGGAAATCCGTGCCAGCAGCGTGACTTCTCGATAATAATACATGCTCTATCACTGTTATTGATTACTCTTATTTTTTTTTATATAAATATTGAAAACTATATATAATTAAAACGTGTTTGTTCATCTTTTTTGTCATTCGGACACAAATAAAATAACAATATATGAAGAGCAACTCGTTATGTTTTATTGATTAGCAAAGAGGTCTTGCAAAATCCCTGAGCGACTTTGGTTCTAAGTACCTCATCCTTGTGGTTTTGTGCCACATCTAAGGTGGACTTACGGTCAAGCCCAGAAATGAAAAGAACATAATATTAATAATAATAAATAACACCAAATTGATGTAATACACAAATAGACATAACCACAATTCAACAGAAATTGTGAAAGCAACTGGGATTTGGATGATACGGGATATCAATCTGTTTATGGTTATGTTAGGTCTAGAAGATGAGGAATTGTGTTCATATTTACATTTTTCATATAGTTGTTTCTGAAAAGTTTATTTTTTTAATTGCACAGGGTCTTATCGAATACGACACTCCGAGTCTGAAAGTAATGAAGTGGTACTCCACATTCTAAAAGTGGAGCCTCGCCATCAAATGTGGCTTAGTGTCATACCAAGGACATCCAGTTTTTTTAGGAGTGGGGATGGAGAGTCTTTCCACTTTGCCGGAATATAATCAGCGTATTCTAAAATCCATCGAGCGGGTTTTTGGATTTGGTGAGAGAGAGTAATGATATATGCACTAACCAGAAGATGTCCTAAAGAATTTTTTAAAAAGTAAATTTCTTTGAGATTTTACCGTCAAAACGGATCACATCAACTCGCAATTGGAACTAGTATTCTTATAATTACGAAAATCTTTCAGTGAATGTTGCTGTTCCAGTCTGCAACAGAAAGAATTTAAGACAGAAAAACCCGATATTTATCTAAACCTTTCAAGAAAACTAATGTTATTTGAACAGTTTCAAACTTCACAGAAAAAAGAATGCAAATCTATTGAAATCAAAACCATCTAGAAGATCGCATTGCTAAAATCAGCTAAAATCCTGAGGTGAGTGCTGGAGCATTAAAGAAACTGGATGCCACTGGATCTTTAGAGAAATTTACCAGATATTTAACGAGTCTGTAAAACAGTTATATACTCTTTGGAGAAAAGGAAATAAAAGCGCTTACGTCTGAATAAAACTCGAAACTATAAACCAAAGTCAATGGTCCTGGAGTGATAAATTAAAACACAGTGCGAGAATTGATGGCAGATGAAATGGGAAACACTGCATATAATCTACGCACTGGGTTTAAGGGATTCTTTACAAGATAATAAAGAAAAGGCTTCGTAGGAGATAGAAATGGAACTTGAGACTCGGGAAGCACAAACAATCCAAGAGAAATGAATAAACATTGAATAAGGAAATCTTATAAGAAATATGTGCTGAAAATTTATAAGACAAACGAGCGAAATAATTCATGAGATATTATGAGAAGTTCGAACGAATGGAAATTCAGAAAAGGAAAACTTATTCATAAATCATAAATGCTTAGGATCAATGTTTGAGAAAAAAAAACATTTCTGGAGCCCAAAAAAGAAAACACGATATTATAAAAAACAGTTTATACACATAAAGAGTGAAAGCATGGAAATAACGTACTCACACCATGATATGTAAAAAGCTTACATTCTTCAAGTCGACTGTGTTGTGAAACTGTCAGAAGGTATTGAAACAAATTGAAATCAGAAATTAATCAGAGATATAGTGACACAAAAGAATTGTTCAATCTACTCAGTGACTTTCATTAATCAATTAACAAAATAAAGTAGGTATTGTCGATCAACTGATACCATGGAACTGATTTACTATAGATAAATGGAATATATTCCTTTTAGAACATCTATCTTCAAACATTTTATACAGTATCTTTTTTTTCTTTTTTCAGCGTTGTCAAGTTATCAGCTTCCTGTCAATGTTTCGAATAAAGATTTGAGAAACGAGTGATAAGATTTATAAAATAACAATTTAGTAAATATGTGTAAAATGACCCATGTGAATATATTTTTCTTCTTTCTTTTTCCTCTTTTAACTGACGACATTACTAAAAATATCTATCACAATAAGAGGAAATTACATTGAGAAGAGTAATATTTAATTTTCCCAATTCTCAAAAATTAAAACTTCAGTTAAAAAAAACATACCATCTTAGATTAAAAAAAAAATACTTATATGGTCCTTCATTTCATTGTATATATACCATTTCCATGTACAAGGAACATTCTCTCATCTTACCGTATTATCATTTCTTTTCACTTTATCATTTTAACTAGGGAAATAAATATTAAACAGATATTTTTACGGAATAATTGCGGCTTTTTGAGTCTGTGAGGTCTAAATCGACTATGTGCATATAAAAATATAATGTAAATTGATTGCGATTTGCTTTGTTTATTCTATACCATTTCAAGTTCAATTTGGGACTAATCAAGTTCATAATAGGACGTAGCAAATTCCAAATGGGATAGACAATTTTGAATTAAGAAATAGCAAATTCAGAACGAGAGAGACAATTTTGAATTTGGACATAGCAAAATCAAAATGAAATATGCAATTTTTTCTTAGATCGAAGCAAATTCAAAATGAAATAAGTTAGTTTGAAGTGGGACTAAGCAGATTTATAATGGACCAGGCGATTTCGAATTAAAAAAATTCTTCCATGAATAGTGATTGGAAATTGACTTTATTAATTGTTAAACAGTAGTGATACACGGCCTACTATTATTACAATATCATCACGTCGAAAACATCTTACGGTGAAGGAGTCTGAAATAAAAAGAAGTCGGATATTGACAGCATTTAATTCATGCGCGCAGTGGAGAGAGTTGGCAGAATATCTTGGAGCCCCTATATCTACCTACTGCTTATAGATGGACATTGGAAAAGGAGAGAAGTTAGATAGGAGAGGTGGTAGACGATATAAAAATATTCTACTATTATATCGAGATTACTTTGTGGAAGAAATTGAACCTAATTGCCGATGTACTTTATCGGATTTTAAAAAAAGGCTTGCTTGAAAGATTTAATGTAACCGCTTCCATAGAGGCCATAAGATGGCACCTTCATGCGCTTTCATATACATTGAAAGATATCAGGAGAAGGTAGTTCTGCGGAAAATAAAGCAAAAAGACGTGAATTCATAAGCACTTTATCAGACGCCCAGAGACAGGAAAGTATTATACCATATATGGATAAAACGGATTTCAGCCTTCACATCACACTGTGAGAGTGCAGATCAAAGATAGGAAGTCAATGCACAGTAGTTTCTGCCGGATCAAGTGTGCCAACTTACATTTGATTGGATATATCGGTAGTCAAGGCTTTTTGCATCATAGAAATGAACGAGGCTCATTCAAAAAATAAGACGTGGCAAATTGGATTAAAGACTGTCTCAGAAAGGTGTTTGCCCTTTATGAGCAACCAGTAGTTTTAGTCATTGACAATGCATCATGTCATTTGGGTGTGGAACACATACAGACTGGAGAATTTAAAGAACACGAATTATAAGACTAGCTCCATATAACTCTATGTTAAATCCAATTGAGCCAGTTTGGTTTGTAATAAAATCGAAAGTGAAATCGTTATTGGCTGCACATATTTTTACACTTTAGAGGGAAGAGAACTATGCGAGATTCAATAGAGTTGAATTTAGACCACGAGAACTGAAAAACATTGTTCAGCACGGAGTTGCTGAAATTTTAAGTGGACTGTACAATAGATTCATTGCAAATATTCAAACACTTATACCAAATGTATTGAATCTTGAAGATGTACAGTATTGAATAAAAATGTTCTTCATTTTAAAAGAACGTCGTTGTGCTGTTTTATGATTGTCTCCCTTGTATTTTTTAAACATTTATTATTCAATTTTTACAACATACGCTATATATACATTTGCGTATAATTGCTACATATCATATAATCAGGATCGTAGGAATCGAGGGGAAGGAACTTCATCGCCCCGAACACTTTTCTGGTAGTATTTCGTGTATATATATATATATATATATATATATATATAAACTTATTTTCAAGATTGGGGGAGGGACTACCAAAAAATCCCTCAATCAAAATGAATTTTGTTCCTGCAACACTGATAATCATAATACATTTTTTAACATTACGTCTAATCATATCAACCCACTGTAACAGCTACTTACTACTTTGTCTCGATCTTTGTACAACTCCTAAATGCCACATTTCTTTACTTAGAGAGAAGGTTACACTGACTTAATAGAAGAGGGGGACGTTAAAAAAGATGGAGACATAAAGTAAGAAAAAGAGGATTTCAGAGAATGGCCGGAAGTTAGATGGGCAAAGAATAGTTCAAGGGAAAACTGATGCATATATTAGGGGAGAGGTTAAAGAAAAAAAGAGGGAAACAGATAGATTGGAAGGATAACCAGACGTTATGATTGCTTTTAGAAGATAAATACATAGCAATGTTTAGTTAAACATTATTATTTTCTCATGAAAATATCTAATTTTTAAGTCACTTTTAGCAAAATAATAGCTCAGTCCCAAATTGAATTTCCCTAATTCATTTTTAACTTGCTAATTCCCAAATCAAATTTGCTTATTCAAGATCAAAATGGAATAGTCAAATTCAAAATGAGACTATTTCATTATGAACTTACTTAGACCCAATTTGACTATGATTAGTTCCAAATTGAACTTGAAATGGTATAGATTAGCGTCAATTGCACGAACAACCCCTTTCCTCCCTTCTCCAACACAAATTTTAGAACCTTGTACGCAATTATAAATGTCATTATTCATTCAAGATAAATTAGGACGTAAGATGTGGATTTATTTATCACAGATGAATACCAAGATATAGAATAAATATCCATCTTAGTTTTAAAGTATATATATATATATATATACTTATCCAATATATTATCTTCATAAATATATTGTAGATGTGTATAAAATTTTATTCTTACACTGTCAGAAATATAACGAAGAGGAGAAACTTAATAATAGAAGAGAAGATGTAACTGAGTAGGAACGATAATCCAGTAGGAATTGTGAAAGCAGCTGAGATTTGATAGTATTTAGATTAATTAAGCAGAGACGTTTGAAACATGAAAAAAACATGTTCACTCTAACATTTTGAATGAAAACTTCTTTAAAAATAAACTTCACTCTTTTTATATTTAATTACAAGGAATTTTATTTAAATCCGATAATTAGCCAAATGTTTGAACTTTTACAAATCAGCTCTTTTTTTTTAGTGTCTAAACAGGTGCACGTGTGGTTCTAAACAGGTGCACTTTCTAATAAATAGAAAGTGACTTGACATTTAGCTTAATGGATGCGCAATTAAGTGCGCTTTTAACCACATCAATGTGCATATATCAATAGTATGTGCACAAACAAGAATCTGACTTAGAGAATTAAACATGCAAATTCTTAGGGTCATAGAGATTCGAATGAAGAAAACTAGAATGATTGGTGGGGGTATACAATGGATATCACAAAACTTTACCCAGAAATCATACACGAATCTAAAGATTAAGATTACACCGTATTTATTATTATTACTCTTTCCGAGTTTTCAGGCACGTTCTAGCCGGTATTTTTATTTGATTCTCTATAACTGCAAATGACCTCGGCTATCCAGGATTCTTCCCAGTATTCTAGCAGCCATCAGCAGTGTTGTGGTCTGAACACTTTCAATCATTCTATTTATCTCCATCTCTCACGATCACTTTTCCAGAATTATTAGGGTTTTTCTAAGATCAACTATAATTGGTTTAACTATCAAGTTTAATAGTTTTTTGTTTTTTTTTTTCAGTTTTAAAGCAAAGTTTTGTATAGCCATCTTGTTCTTCTTCGGTTTTAGTCACTTCTCCTCTTCACCATGCTGTTCTATCTTTGCTGACCATTCAGCTTTCTCCACTGGGATGAATTGCAAATACGAAGTCTTCTCGTGTGACACAAAACTTGATTCATTTAGATAACAAATGATTCTGTCGTGCAATGGACCGTTCAGGGCTAATTTGAAGTCGAAAGCTACAACGATTTTAAACATTTGCCTAACAATCCCCCAAGGACAACAAACCTAATAACGGCCTTCAAAGGTCATTCTGTCAATTAAACTGAGTTAACTCATGGTATCTTTTTAGCCGTTTAACGTTTTATCGCATTTTACACTACATGCCAAATAAACGATTCCGTCAATCTATTGTTAATCCTATTTTGTTTTTTGTTTTTCTGTTATGTATAATTTATCCTTTAAGTTTTTTCTTGATAAGTCAATCTCTCGTTGACTTAGGATGAACATAGATTAATAAGAAAGAAAAAGATGTGTAGCAGATGAGTAATATGCAATGACACACCATTTGGTAGTGAAAAATTATTTCGAAGTCATGTTTTATGTATTTCACATTTTAAAAAAAATGACCTTTTATCTGATGCACTCTCTTTTCGTATATTACCTTCATGGAATTAGGAGCGAATCCATTTATTCTGCATCATGGTATATTGTTTTAATCTTTTTGATGGATTTCTGAACTTGCATGGCTATGTTCCTTTGTCTAGCCACAACATGATTAACTTATGCAGCTATAACTAGCTTCTATTTTCACAAGATTTATGCTCCGTTTGGCTAAGAAAGATTGGGATAGTATTCTGAACATGACATTTGTAACAAACTCATTTTTTTAAATATTGGTCGGGGCAGAAGTAATAAGGCAGTCAATAAAGAATAATAGTATTACTGAACCCCCAATTTCTTCTGTTCCTCTCTATATAAATATTCGAAATAGGTTTTCTATAAAAAGAATTTTACTATCCTATCATAATATTTATATGAGCTTTAGCAGAAATAATAGGACAGTCAATAAAATTATGGTATGATTGACAACCCTATAACTTCTGACCCACTCAGTAGATATATGAATAGAGCAATCTATAAAAATATGGTTTTACTGACCCTTCTGCATATACAGGCTCTGGCAGAATATTATGGCCAAGAACACTATTTTTTAACTCCCTTTTAATTCTTACCGACGCTTTATAATTATTCATTTATGTATAAGAATGCCTTATTGCTTTATTAATTAAATATAGATCCAACTTCTCTACTCGAGCAGAATAGGACACAAGGTCGATATTTAAAGTTGAACCGGTTTGAATTCAGTTTTCTTCCTTCTATACCGTTTGTCATACCAAATATTTATCCAAAAATGGAGAAAGAATAGTTGCATTAATACCTTTCCCATGGTTATCAACACTAGACGTTAGTTGGCTGTTTTAAAAGATTGGAGGATAGTGGTCGTGTAGTCGCTATTTTGTATGGTGCAGCTTCCAGGCTTTGTTAAGAATAAAGTATAACCATTTTCAATGTTCCCTCAAAGGCATGCGGCTTATCAGAAAACACATCTTGCCTGGCTGTAAAATTTGAATTCCACGCAAGAATTTAGAAAGTTTTAGATAAAACAAAAGAATGGTTCGACAAGAAAATTGTGTCGGCAGAAGTGCAATCACCACTCGATTCTATCTCTATACTTTCTTTTGGTGGGGGAATCTCAATGGAGTTGTGACTAAAATGCTGGATTGCGACATCGTAATAACATCGGACAAATACACTTGGAAAAGTTAGGAACCCTTTTATTCCCCAAACTATTATCTAAATCGAACCCCTACGCACTTTTACAAGAATGTTTTTGGCATTAAATAACTCACGAAGGTTTCATACCCTTTATTACTTGATTTTACTTCATCTTAATATCGTGAACTTTCAATAGACTTATACGTAATAGATGCGTTCTAACGGCATTGTTAACAGGCACAGGCATTCGAACATCACTATTGAATGATGCACTTGTTCTTGCAGCACTACATATCTTTCGCTCTGAAACCACTAAGAAATGGTTCTACTTTTTGGTTAGAGACGCTTCCTAAGGACACAATTAAAAGGCACACGCGTTCTAACGGCACTACTAAATGGTTCACTCATTTTAGAACACTGCTAAATGTTTTCCTTATTCTAACAGTACAATAAAATGACCCTTTTTCTAACAGCATTACAAAGTGGTACAA
This sequence comes from Sepioteuthis lessoniana, assembly GCA_963585895.1. Classification (NCBI taxonomy): domain Eukaryota; kingdom Metazoa; phylum Mollusca; class Cephalopoda; order Myopsida; family Loliginidae; genus Sepioteuthis; species Sepioteuthis lessoniana. The sequence goes on from OY757916.1 coordinate 91,631,152, forward strand.
GTTGAAAGGTATTTTAAAATAGCATGTTCTCTAACGGCACTACAATATGACACTTTTCGTTTTTATGTTATTGAAAGTCTAGTGTCGGAGATGAATTTGCAACAACAATACATTTTTTAATCTGAAATCTGATATTAAAACTATATATAAAATACTATTGTTTAAATCATCCTCCACATCATTAAATGTCATTATCTTCATCTTTCAAATGAACTCGTGCTATTGGCAAGGCTTCCACTGACAGTCTCTATTACCAACCGTCTCAATCGACTATCGCTCTTGATAACTTCTGAAGATAGTATCCATCAACTCTTGAGTGTACATGTATAGGAGCCCACCGGAGAACGTCGCTCATGAGTTCATGCCTGCATCCCCAGCAGTGATCGTTGCGTTTTGGTTTGCATGCTGGACTAAGACATCATAGTCAGCGAGTTTGGGAAAGGAATTAACCTTTTTATTTACACAGCTATGAGTTAAATTAATACCGGACATTGGCCTAGCGGTTAGAGTGTTCGCCAATGGTCCGGGAGACCGGGGTTCAATCCCAGGTCGAGTCATACCAAAGACTCAAAAAATGGTACTTGATGCCTCCTTGCTTAACACTCAGCATTATAAGGTATGGATCAAGGGTAAAGTGGAACAATCCAGGGAAAGGAGTAGCGCCCTCCCCGATACCTTGGTGTAGTAGCTATCGAAAAGAGAACCTTCGGGTCACCCTCGACTATGGTCGCCAACTTTACTTTACTTTAGGAGTTAAATAAAGTCACTACTGTTTTTTTTTTCTTTTTGAATGGCTTTGACATTAAATAACCGATGAATTCTGCGTACTCGATTTCTTCTGCAGCTCAAAAGCTTTCTTGGTCATGTAGAGTTGAAAAATATTGCAATATTATTTAACAGCCTGGTCGGGAAGGCAACAAAGATGTCTGAAATAGAAAATTCCCAGCGGACTGCACTTGAATCCTCGGATAAATGTACTACTAGGTAGCAGCACAAATACTGGCCAATCGACTTTTAAGATGGTAAATTATTTAACTCTGAAATTAATCATTTTATGGTTATTGATATAATGCTAACCTTTACTTCATCATAATAATGTTGCTTATTATAGCCTTACTCGCCACGGGCGTGCCAGAAAAGAAAATTAACAAGCGTGTAATCAAAAAAAAAAACCGTTATACCTAGTTTACCAACCCAAGGTCTAATGGCACTACTAAATGGTAGACGCATACTAACGGCTCTACAAAATGGTACATGTATTCTAACGGCACAACTAAAACGCACTCATTCTAACAGTCCTACTAAATGATACAATTGTAACCTGCTAACGGTACTGCTAAATAGCACATGGGTTCTATAAGCGTTACTAAATAACATTCATTCGAACGGCAAACGCATTCTATAACAAAATGATCGCCGTGTAAATGTTACTACGATTTTGTATACACGTTCTAACCACATTACCAAAAGGCACACGGATTCTAACATCAATTTTTTAAAGGAAACTCTTTCTAATGGCATTTTGAAAAGGGTGATCGTTCCAACCACACTGCAAAGTGACACTCGTTCTAACGGCATTATTAAATGGTACACCCGTTTGAAAGACACTGCTAAAAGGCACACACGTTTTAACAACACTACTAGATTGTACACGGATTCTAACGGCACTACTATATATAGTAATGTTACATGTTTTATTCATTTGATACATTCGTTCATACGGCACTTGTTTATGGTTCTGACCATTCTACTAAATCGCAGCCGCTTTTATATTGCACTACTATATGCCATAGGTTCTTCTTTCCATCGTATTGTCAGTTTATTTTGCAAAAACAGTATGTTATTTAATTAGTCAGTATATCATTTTCTTTAAAATCAGACGACAATGCATTAAAATTATATATAAAATATTGTAATGTTATTAAAGTCCCTAAACTATCATCATCCAGCCGCTACTGAAACATTCTTCCTGAAACTCTAAATGGCACACACATTCTAACGACCCTTCTAAATGGTACACGCGTTCTAACGGCACCACTAAATGACGCACGTGTTCTAACAATACAAGTAAATGGAACACATCAAAATGACACAATAAACTTTTTATACAAATTCGTTCAAACGGCGCTACTAAATGACACATTCGTTCTAACGGTGCCACTAAATGACACACTTGTTCTAACGGCACAAGACGACTATGGGAGATTACTTTGCAACATTTATATGCTATGTCATGTAATTATTATTGTGTATGAAATTATATATGACTAGTACTTAGTTTAATGGTGCCGGCACTACGAAATGGTGTACTCGTTCTAACGGCACTAATAAATGCACCAGTTAGTTTTCTTATCCAACTTAAAAAGAGACATAATATTGCAAGAAGACTAAGATCAGACGGGTAATCATCATCCCACTCTTCTATTTTTCCCCGTGGTGTTGTGGCAAACTTGTTGGACTGGAACATTAAAGTGAGCGCGTTCGAACTCCGGTCACGCTATTCACATTCAGACTAATACCCTGTTATTCCCCCGACGATGGATTAATAAATACTCCCTCAGTTTTTCTGCAACGATGAATTTACTATTAAATAACACTCGAAGGTTGATATACCATCAAAAGAGAAAAAAAGTAAAACCTTCAATCATTTTTTTCTAAAACGTTTTACAATGTTAAGTAACTGCTAGATTGGCTGTATTTTTCCACAAGGCAATAGTGCGGTAGAAACAGGGATTACCCCGGCGGTCTGAAACTAACGGATTGGTCGATAGACTTCGAGGTAGCGATCTAAATACTGTCTACTCAGCTTCTATGGGTGTAGATTATTTGAATTGATCAATGGTTATTGACTTGAATTGTACCATTATTAAATGGTACCATTTGGCTATACACGTGTTCTTACGGCACTAAACAATTGTATGCTCGTTCTAACAGCACTTCAAAATGATTCTACTGTCTGTGTACGTATATTCCAATAACGATGCAAATCATAGAACTTGTATAATCTATTGATAAGCAACCAAAGCCCATTATATCAGACTAAAGAAAGCTAAGTAAATTTAAAGAATTTAAAAGATAGTTAAACTGTGATTAGCCTGTTCGGTTCTCGGATGAGTGACCACTTTATAACAGCTGCACTCTAGAATAAGCACAGAACTATTCCTTTGGGTGTTTAATTAAAAGGAATTAATTGATAGGTAAATAATGAAGCGAAAAAAGTTAAAATACATTTTCTTTTGAAAGACTAGTATATTGTAGAAGCAGAATAAGTGATAAACGAATGCTTGAAAATTTGAGACGTGTCAAAATTTTATCATCCATTGTTTCTGGTTTTGTTTTAGCAAAAGTCAAAATATGAGAAAGTATCAAAATTTTATAATCAAATGTTTTGGTGTTGTTTTGGTGAAAGTGGAATTGTGACCATGTCGTTTTGGCAGTGAGGTCAAAAGTGTTGACAAGTCAGCTGCTGAGTCAAAATTTTAAAAATAGCCTTAGTAAAGATGTTTTTCTTTGACATTTTTCGCAAACCTGGGAAAAGGATATATATTTTTCTAAACTTGGGTGATTTCATTATTAGAAAATCACGTGTTAAAAAGAAACCACCCCTAAAGAAGATTGAATTCGTGTAAAATATAGAATAAGTTGGAGATTTTGCAGGACTGGATGATTGTCGTGTTTTCGCTGATCGAGGTCTCCCTCTATCTGCCGTTGGAGCCCTTGTCACTGAAAAAGATCTCGAGATCTTGCCCTGCCTTTGAATATCCCCGCGTCACGTAACTAAGACAAGAACGGGAAGGGTTGAAACTACTATACAAACCAAACTTTATAAATAAACAAAATTAATGTGTCTATAAATCGTGTGGACTTTGGATGAAGAATTACTCTTGATGTAATTACAAGCCGTTTTTCTGCCCAGCACTTCAGTGACCTCATTCTGTGACCTTCATTTTACGTTCTGTGATCAAAAGCACAACGTGAATAAAGGCTGAGAATGGTTGTGAGGGACACAGACGTCGTCAAACCAAGTGGAAACGACTCTAACGACACAACATATGAGAAGGATCGTTGACGCATCAAAGAAATGAGGATACAGTTTGATGGTAACCGCTGTGGCCTTAAATGTAAAGGGCCTGTACTCTATTAGGGGTTGATACTTGACCAATGATGGTAAATGATTAAGTTTAGGATTAGAACACATTCTCGTTCTAACGACATTATTAACTGGTACACACGTTTTAACCTCGCTACTAAAAGATACTCTTTCTAACAGCACTAATACATGGTAAGCGTCTAAATAGAACCACTAAAAGACATTCATTCCAACAGTATTGCTTAAAGGCATACGACAGCTCAATCGATTGAGGCTGCAGAATACACTGACTGCATCTCTGCAAAGGGATAAGACCCCTCTCCCAACGAGTGTCCTGGATATATCATTAACTAGCTGATGATGAGTTTCTATATTTTGGAAATGTGGAGTACCACTTCATTGCAATTGCTCCCAGGTCCACTTTGACCCGGAGTGGTAACACCTGATAGGATCCCATTTATGGATCAAACAGAACAGTTGAACAATTCGATTTAAAACAAATCATTTATTTGCTCATAGTTAAAATGCTAAAAATAGAACTGTTAAACCATTTAAATGTACTTGCTCACAAATCATTTATACTTTATATATGCCCTAAAAGGAATTGGCATTAAATAACCTGCAAAGGTTGATATGCCATAAAACCTCACCAACCATTCAAAAGGCACATAAATTTTAACAGCACCAATAGATATGACGTATTGTGAAGGCACTACTATATGCAATAATGTTACGTGTTTTAATGTATTTGGTATATACATTTTAAGGGCACAACTAAATAATACTCGTACAACATTACTAAATGGCAAATACTTTCCAACGTCTCTACTAAATGACACAGGATTTCTAACTGCTCATGTAAATGATAGACGTTCTTCTCTTCATGCCGTTGTAATATTATTATCACAGCTTAGTTTGCGGCAACAGTATATTATTCTATTATGTCAATAGATTATTTTAACTAAAGCTTGACTACAGTATATCAAAATTATAGAGAAAATATTATCAGGTCATTAAATTACCAAAATCATCATCACCAAACCGTACCGACAGCAAGGGTTCTTTACACTCTGACTAGATATCCGTCCCTATCAGTCATATCTTTTAGTAAAATCCTCTAGAAAGCATCCAGTGTACAAATAGAACTGATAAATATAGTTCTTTTGTTGGTCGGCAAATACTGGTGCCTCTAAGTCTAGTAAAACTTGCTTATGAGTCCATGCCTGCATCCCAAGAATATCTAAATCTACGTTGGGTGGTTTTGAAGATCAGATGTAATTGGATATACAACAGCTTTTTCCTATCCAGGTTTTGTTCAAAATAAAGAATAACCATCACCAAAGCTTCTCAAAGTTTTGTAGCCGATTCAAAAGCAAATTCTAAGGGGAATTAAAACTTGAATTTCACGCATTAACATTAATTTCAAGTCTCAAATAAAAATAAAAATAAAAGGTTCGATAAGAAAACTGTATAGCATGAAAATCGATCATCATCACACGACTTTTCCTCTTTCTTTTGTTTCGGTAGAGTCCCCGGGGTGTAGTTGTTAACATAGTGGATTACGACATCGTAGTGAGTCTGTGCAAACGCCAATTGAACTATTGCGCTTACTTTCAGACAAATCTTCCTTCTAATGGGATGAACTCTCTCATTCCTACAAGCAATGGGTTAAATTGTATCACTATCGTTCTTCTACACGGATGGCTTTGGCATTAAACAACCCTCAAAAGTTGATATGCCATCAACAACAAAAAAGACCTTTGTTTCATAAACTTTTGACAAAATCTAACGTTCGCCTCAAAATTAAAAGTATTTTTTCCACATTCTATTTTTTTTTCAATTGCTCAAAGCCTTTCTTGGTCTTGCAGAACATAAAAATGTTACAATGTTTTTAATTGTATAATTGGCTGTATTATTGCAAGGCAATAGCGATGTAGAAATTGGGATTACCTAGGCAGTTAGAGTCTGACTGCCCATCTACTAATATAGTTTTAAGTAGCTGCACAAATACCAACGACTCAGGTTATAAGGGTGAATATCATTAAAATTTTTAATTAATCATTTTTATGGCTATTGATTTATTAATAAACATTACTTCATCTTTCTGTTATCTTTCTAGAGACTTATAAGCAGTAACATATATAGTAAGTACTTAGTTAATGGTCTCTTATACTATAAGAAATTCTCGTTCTAACAGGACAAGTAAATGGTACAAGCATTCAAACAAAGCTTCTAAATGGAATACATGTTCTAAATGTTGTGCTAAAAGGTACAGACATAACTGGTACAATTAAATGATGCATCTGTTTTAACGGCACTAATCTAAGAGGCACACATCATTCTAACATCAGTAAAAAATGACAAATATTATAATGGTACATGTAAGTTGTGAAATATACTACAGAATTACTCTCGTTCTAACAACATTACGGAATCAAACTCGTAAATGCTCCTTTTATTCTTGTAAGTGTTCTAACGGCACTCTTTCTTATTTCATTTGTATTGAAAGAGAATTATCGGAGATGAATTCGCAACAAGAATATGTTATTTCATTATTTTGACTAAAATCAGACTATAGGATATATATATTTATTTGAATATTGTAATGTTATCAAATTCCCGAAATCATCATCATCAACCCGTTCCGACAACACATTCTCCTTTGACTCACTCTCTCATTCACCATTCGTCCATATCAGTAATCGTTCTCAGTAAGTCTTCTAGACAGCATCCAGTGTTCGTACATGAGTTCATGCCTTCATCCCCAGTAGTGCCTTACATATTTTGCTCGTCTTACCTCCAATCTCCCAAAACATCCAAGTAAGTGACTGTATAGCAGATGTTATGTGTGATGTTACTTTCAGATTTAATCAAAATAAAGTATAATCATTAGCATTATTCCCTGAAAAGAGTACCGGTGATCTAAAAATAAAATTCGATAAGAAAACTGTATGGTCGTTAATCAGCCTACTCTTTCTCTGTCCTTTGTTTTAACTGTCTGCTTGGCGTAGTGGCTAACGTGCAGGACTGCGTCATTTTTATTAGCGAGTTCGATCTCCACTCGGGCAATGACATCACTTTAGAACGAATACCCTCTGGAAAGGTATGAACTCCCAATTCCCCCATCTATAACCTCTACTATTCTTCTACAGGAATTACTTTAGCATTAAATAATTCAGAATGATTGATATCCTTAAAAGAATCGTTTCATAAACTTTAAACAAAATTCAAATATCACCAAAAATGTAACAATGTTATCCACGCATTCCAGTTCCTCATTTGCTCAGAGGCTTTTTTGGTCTTGCAGAGCTGAAAAATGTTGCAATGGTATTTAAAATTATGGTAAGGCATTTGAGATATAGAAATGGAAATTACCAAGGCGGTCTGTATTCGAACGCCCAGAAAGATATCGTACTTCTAGCGCGGAGCACAAATACCTGCAACGCTGATTCTAGTCTTTAATCTTTTAACTTTGAAGTTAAATATATTGATGGCTATTGAAATATTATTTGACGTTACTTCATCTTAATACTGTTGCTTTCTATCATATGCTGGGCCAATCTCTCGACAAGGCTGTGCCAAAAAAAGAAAATGAATATGTGTGTAACTGGTAAATTGGACTACAGTATCAAGCTTACACACCAAAGGTCTAACTGCACTACTTAAAGTAACACGTATTCTAACAGCACTTCTTAATTGCACTCGTTCTAACAGTAATATTAAATGCTACAAGTTTAACGCCCTTACGGCACTGCTTAATGGCACATGCGTTCTATTGGCACTTATAAATAGTAAACTTTTTGTAACGGCACTACTCAATGGCATATACTTCTAAAATCACTAGTAAATGATAGAATTTGGCACTCGCGTTCTAACCGCACAACCTCATGACACTCGTTCTGACGGAACTATTGAAATACATATTTTTATTCTAATGGCACTGATGAATTACACTCGTTCTAACGGCACACACTTTTTAACATCACTTCTATATCGTACACGTAAATGTCATTACTAAATGATACGTGCGTTCTAATAGGGTTATGAAAAGGCACACTCGTTCTAACGGCACTACTTTATGATACGCTTTCTTGTTTTTATATCATAGGTGACCAGTTAGCAGCATCAGTATATCACCAGTACATAGTTTGGTAACGGAAAAATGAAACGTTACACTCACTCAAACGTCACAACTAAACGGTGCACTCGTTCTAACGGCACTAGTAAATGACAATACTGATCTTGTTTTTAGTTTATGGTTAATTTTAATTTTGAAGACTGTCGAACCAGAAGAACAATCTTTGTGTGATGCAGTGTCTAACTTGCTAGACTGCAACATTCTAGAGAGCGAGTTCAAACTCCAGTCACGCTGTTAGGTTCACTTCTGGACTAATACGTGCTCGAACTCTTGGAAAAGACATGCACCGTCTTATTCACCCTGTCATGGTTTAAATAATACGGCTAGTTTTTCTACGAGGATGGGTTTGGAATTCAATAACACTCGAAGGTGATATGCTATTAAAAGAGATAAAGAACGTATCATAAACTTTTTTGGAGTTGCAAAACAAAGAAATGTTGCATCGTTATCGTCTATATTGTTGCAAAGCAACAGCGATGTAGAAATGGAAATTACTCAGAGGGTCTTAATCCAAACGTACCAGTAGATGTATTTGTAGGAAAAGACTCAAATACTATTCACCCAGTTAAATTCTAAATGAATAAATTTAATTGCTATTGATTTATTACTAGACTTTACTTCATCTTAATATTGTTGCTTTTTATAATATCTTGGGCCAATAATTCGTCACGAGCCACCCAGAAAAGAAAATGAATGAGTATTTGAGTAAATCGAACTAAAACACCTCACTTACCCGCCCAAGTCGTAGAAGCAATAAGCTGTTGTTCTTATTGTTATCCTTCAATAGACTTATATGCAATATCATATATGACCAATATTTAATTAATGGTAACTTAAATTTCAATAAATTTTGATTCTTACAGCATTTGTGAATGCGTTCCAACGGAACATCTAAAAGGTTTCGCTTCTTTTGTTTGGTTAATGGCACATCAACTTTCATAGGTTATTTAATACCTTAATCATTCTAGTAGAAGAACAGATATAGTACTACTTAACCCATAGGTGAAAGAATAAAGTAGTTCATACATTTCTTACTGATATTTGTCCGAAAGTGAAGGTAATGGAGTGACTGAAACTCGAACTCACTTACTATGAGGTCACACGGCAACACACTGGCAACTACGTCACGAGTACTTCCCCCAACTAAAAAATAAACATAAATGTTATAACTAAATATTTGATAAATTCTAACGACACTACTAAATGGCATTAATTCTAACGGCTCTAGTAAATGAAACTCGTTCTGACAGTACTTGTGTACATGGTACTGTTAAAAGAAACATGTATTCTGGTTTTTGTATAATTGTAAGACTAATTTTTTGCTACAATAGTAAGTTATTTTTGTAATATAAGAGCATTATTTTAACAAAAGTTAGACTAAAATACATTAAAATTATATTTTAAACTTCATAATGTTTTAAAAAGTTCCCAAATTCATTATTATTAGACGGTACCGAGAGTATTGGTTCAAAGTTCTCTAGACGGAACCCAGTGTCTGCACAGAGATGGTTCTAAATTTTTGCGATAAATCCTCGTTTTAATATCACTACGAAATGATAAAGGTGTTCTAATAGCAAAATTAAATGGTACACCTTCAAATTGTTCTACTATTTGATACACGCGTTGTATCGGTACTAAAAAGGTACAAACTTTCAAACCTCACAACTAAATGACACATTTTTGAAAAGCACTTCTAATTGACACAATCTTGTTTTGATATTATTGTAAAACTATTATCAGAAACTCATTTGCGACAGCAGTGGGTAAAAATATTATGTCAGTGAATTATGATATATAATGTAATTACATTGCTTAAATCCTCATAATCATCAAACCATTTGCCTAGTCGGCTGGGGCTGTAGAATACACCGACTGATTCTCTACAGAGAGGTAAGAACACCCCCCCAACGAGTGTCCTGTATATGACACTAGACAATCTGATAGTGAGTTTGCAGTAATGCTGGGGCTTTAGGGAATGCGGAATACTCTTTTATTGCCATCGCTCCCAGATCCACTCTGGCCCGGAGTAGTAGCACCCGATAAGGGTCCTATCTATGGATTAAATAGAAGTAAACCGTGGTTTCTTGAGTTTCTGATTTTTGCATTTAAACTGTGTATTTATGTTGAACTGAATTGTTTAAAATAGAACTGTTTTGACATTGAAACTGTGCACTTATGCTAAACGGAGTTATCTGAAATAAAACTGTTTTGATATTTAACTCTGTGTATTGCTAAGTCGTTCTGGGGTAGTAGAATACACCGACTGAACCTCTTCAGAGCGGTAAGCCCCCCCACGACGAGTGTCCTGATATAACACTAAATAACCTGATGGTGAGGTTCCAGTGATGCTGGGGCTTTGGGGAATGCGGCGTACCCCCCTCATTGCCTTTGCTCCCAGGCTCACTCTGAACCGGAATAGTAGCACCTGATAGGTTAAATAGAACTAAACTGCATACTTATGCGGAACTGATTTGTTTAAATTAGAATTGTTTGACTAAACGAAGTAGTTTTAAATAGAAATATTTTTTTACTCTTAAACTGTACTTATGCTACACTGAATTGCTTGAAATAGAACTGTTTTGACATCGAAACTGCGTACGTAAGCTGAACTGAATTGTTTGAAATAGAACTGGTTATTTCTTTAAAAATGGATTTGGCATTAAATAAACTACAAAGGTTTATCTGCCATATACCCAAACAACCAACCATCATCAAACCGTGCCAACAACACGTGCTCCTTTGACTCTGTCGCTCACCATGAGTCCTTATTGACCATGGCCATTGGTAATTCGTCTAACTGGCATCCAGTTTCTGCATAGAGCTGATGAATGTAAGTTTGACCAACACTAGTGTGTCCGTGTGTAGGAGTCCACAGGCGACTGTTGCTTATGAGTTCATCTCTGTCACAGCAGTGCCCAGCAGGCCTCGTTCGTCTTGGATGTTTTGTAAGATGGATGTAAGTGGTCGTACAGGAGCTATTTTCTGTAATTCAACTTCCAGGCTTTGCTCAAAATAAAATATAATGTCTGCCGGTCAGTAAAATTTTAATAGCACGCAAGAATTTTATACTTTTCTGATGAAAAAAAAATTCCATAAGAAAACTGCGTGACCAGAAGATCAGCCGACTCGAGCACTGTCCTTTGTTTCTTGCAACTCCTCTTACTTAGCGGCTAACGTGCTAGACTGCAACATTGTAATATGCGAGTTCGATTTCCAGTCACCCTATTACGTTTACTTTCGGATTTAATAGCATTGGTATTAAATTTCTTTTTTACCCATCTTTGAGCTAAATAATGCCACTACTATTTTTCAACAAGGATGACTTTGGCATTAAATAACTCACAAATGTAAAAAATATTTTGTGTGTACTCAGTTTCTACACTCGCTCACACGTTTTTTCCCTCTTGCAGAGCTGAAAAATGTTGCCATGTTGATTGGTTGTATTGTTTTTAGGCAACAGCGATGTAGAAATGGAGGTTACCTGGGCAGTCTGAATCTGAGCGCCAAGTAGCGCCACAAATACCGGCCACTCGGCTTCAAAGATAGTATTTAACTTCGGAATTAATCCTTTTTATTGCTAACGACACATTAAGAGAATTTACTTAATCTTAATATTGTTGCTTTTTATCACAAGCTGGAACAATAACTAGCCACAAGCGAGCCAGAAAAGAAAAGTGTGAACGTGGGTAAATTCGACGATAATAACTCGCTTACCTCCCCAATGTCTAATAGCACTATTGAATCGTACAAGCATTTTAACGGCACTACAAAAATACGCATTCTAACGGTACTATTAAACGAGAGCCATTCTAAAAGTACTTCTAAATGCACTCGTAAAGAGCACTACAAAATACCACTGGTGTAAATGGTTCGTGCGTTCTAACGCCACTACTAAATAACACTCCTTTTAACCTCACAATAAAATGGTACAAGCATTCTCAACAGCACTACTAAATAATACAGTCATTCTCACAGTACTACTAAATCACACGTGTTCTTCTTCTGATGGCACTACTAATAGACAATCGTTCTAACGGCACTACTAAATGACACACGTATCTACTAAATCACACGTGTACTTCTTCTGATGGCACTACTAATTGACAATCGTTCTAACGGCACTACTAAATCGTACACTCTTTCTATCGGCATTTCTAAATGGCATGTGTTGCTGTTTTGTAAAACAATTGTCGGAGATTAGTTTGCAACAATAGAATATTTATGTCGTCCTATTTTCATTATAAATTGAATCATCTATGATCAGGACTTAGTTTAATGATGCACAGATCACGGGGTAAAATCGTTGTAAGTAAATAATACTGTTGTTCTAACATAACTTCTAAATAGTACACGCGTTCTAACGGCCCTGCCTAGTGGCACTTTTTTTTTATATTAATGTAAGTCGATTATTATAGATTAAATTTCAGCCGAATTAACTTTTTAATTATGTTAGTACGTTATTTTAGCTAAAATCAGACTGCAATGCATTAAAATTATAGATAAAATGTAATAATGTTAAGTTCCTTAAATCATCATCATCATCATCATTAAGGCGTGCCGACTGGTCGGATTTTTTTTTTCATTCTCTCTCCCTTTGTCCCTATCGGCCATCACTCTCGGTAAATGTTAGTATTTGCTGGTCGAATAACACTGATATGTCCATGTGTATGAGACCATTAAAGAACGTCGTTTATGTAGTGGTTTTTACTTCTACAACTGTTCTGCCTTGTATGTCTTTCACGTATTACTTGAATGGTTTTCGAGATGAGAGGTAATTGCCCATACAACTGTTCAAAACAGTACGCGTCATTAAGGAAATATGTGTCCAGCACATATAGGATTGTTGATTATTTGCCGTTTTAAAAATCTGCTAGACTTAGAGAGCGGGTTGTAACCATCACCGTTGGTATGGTAAAACAAGTTCTGATAAAAAGAATAATTTGCGAGTATCCAGTCTCTTCTTCCAACCCGTCAAAATACTGCTCAGGCAACCCCTAGAGGTTTTTGTGTAATCCTTGCTATATTAAACATCAAAACCGATACACTTTGATAATTTCACTATGAAACTAAAACTATTTGCTTCCACGGCTAAGTCCAAAACAGACATTATGAAAGCAGACACATTAAAAAGCTATTTCGCCGTTGCATGCACATCATCAAAAGATATTACCAAATGTTAATGATCAACGGACATTTTCTTGTAAATAAGAAGATAATGATTTCATTCCAATTTTGAAAATACATTCAGCATAAATCTTCATATATATTGTTATAAATTTATCAGTAATATAAAAAGGCATCTTATTTTTACATTGATTTTATTGAAGTCCTTTTGATTTTACTTCCCTAAATAAAATGATGTCTGTCCTCAAGGCAAGGCTTAGATTACACTGTCTATTCCCAGCAGAGAGGTAAGAAAACTCTACCCTCCCACGAAAAAAGTGGTGTCCTGCGTAAATCCCTAAACAGCATCTGATGATGAGCGTCTAGTACTTGGTGACCTGATGAGTATGGAGTTCTCCTTCGTTGCCATTATCTAATGAAAAATTCTATCAAAGTTAGAAATGTGGAGATTCAGACTTATTGAAGGTGCTCAACATTGTCATTGCTTGATTTTAACGGCATGGCAACACGTCTGGGCTTATTCTATGCCGAGAGGTTAGGAAATCGCGATCATTGTGTATGTGTATATATATATATATATATATATATACATACACACACATTTTTATGTAGATTCTTTTGAGTTTTTTCACATGGTTATCACATCAAGTACATATATCTAGTGAGAATAATTTCTAAACAGATCTGTGTGACCCATTTAGAAACTTAACAGATATTATCACTCAGGCTCCGAGTTAACCTGGGAGTAATGACAATGAATAGAAACTCCAGAACTAGTGCTTCACCATCAGATGCAGTTTCGTGTTACACTTTAGACGCATTCAATTGTGCTTGAAAATAATCAAATAAATTTTTTATTTAAAAGTGTTTCTTTTTTTCACACTTATTTTCATTGTTCATATTCTTTGAAGATTATGAAAACCCAGCCATAAATCAGAACGTCAATTTGTTTTTTGTGTATTCTATGTAGCTCTGTTTTTGTATGATTTATCACCTTCGCACTTCGTTTCAAACATAAAAATCAGAAACTATACATTTTTTGTTAAATAGGTTAAGTTGTATTGTGATAAATACTCTGCGGAAAAAATGTAGAAATTTACTCTGAATGTCAGTCGTCAGAAGAACTACAAGTGAAGCAAGGTCTACCGTTTTCCAGGCTATGATAATAATTCCTAAATAGTATACATTTGTTGTATGATCCAAAGCTGTTACGCTTTTGGCAGATGATTTCATTTATTGCAGGGTATTTCATGTTACCAGAAAATCCCTGATGAAGAGAATGACATCATATATACTAGATTATTTGTTTGTTAGTTTGTTTTTAATTCAAAAAAGTGAATCAAGGGAAGAATAACAGTCTTATATATTAATAATTTTGCTATATTTATAAAAAAAAAGTATTCAATATCAGTGACGGACATATATATTTAAGGATAGCGTAGACACAAGCCAACGGCGGTAGTGACTCAGTTTGTTGTTTATGTGATCATCTAAGACAGTTTTCTGTAACAGTCATTAAATGTTTTTGCTTTTGTATTGATTTATTCTTGTGATTGCATCGGCAAGAAATTGACTGTCACCAATTGCCGTTTATTGTCTCGATTATCCTAACTTTATAATAGTAAGGCAGAACTCAAGACACCTAGTTTCACAGCTACAATGTCCAGATGAGTGGTTTACCAATTACTTGTCGACCGTAGTTTGAGAGTTTTTCTTTTCCTTAGATTTTTTAATAATTGATGCTATATGAAGAAATTGCTCAACATTCTGTATATTGAATAAAGATTCTACAATTCAGAAGCATTTATAGCGTGAAATTTTAAATATATATATATATATATATATATATATATATATAATTAAGATTATCTTTTTGAATGAAAATGTAAAACGTTGTAAATAAAAAAAGATTTTAGTTTTAATGAATTTTAAATTTTATGATTCAAACCTGATATTCTGATTTTTCTTAACGATCTGAATTTTCAGAAGACTCATCAGCATAAGAAGTATAAATATTTGAAATTATTTATACAATTGAATTAAGAAACTGACTTAAAAATATATTTCTCCAAAGTTTTTTTTTTAAGATAAAAAGTTTCGAAAGTAATTACATTTATAATTGAGTAAATTCCGAAAACGAAATTGACAATTGATACAATTAAGAAAGTTATCAGATGAAACACTTATGCTATTATTAAGAAAATACAAACAATAAGCAATAATCATTCGATTATTAAGAAATAAGATACAAAGTTTTTTCTCTGTTGTTAATAATTATTGATAATTTTCAAAAACCAAAGATTTAAAAAGAATTAATCTTATCTCTCCTTATGTTGTGCGTAGAAAAAAAAACAATGAAAGGAGACACAAGTACGTATACCTTGCCAAAGAACTAAAAAAAGATAAGGTAAGATAGCTAGAGGAGTTAGAAATTGGCGGACGTGTCGTGAACATCCATGCTACAGAATTGTTGAGGTCGGCCAAAATAGTGAGAAGAGTCCTTGAAACTTGGGGAGACTTGCTGTCTTTTTGACACTTGCACATCAGTTAATATTGGTGTCAAGAACTCGCAAGGAGAAATAAAATTATAAAATGTTAACAAAAGACGGAATAAATGTGAAGTTAATAAAGAAAATCATGACTGAAAAGAAGACTACATTACCACCTCCCAGGAACCAAGACTGTAAAAAAGTCAAGGTAGAAAGCGAAAAAGTAAATAGATTATTATCAAATATCCAAATGGGAAAAATCACTGATTTATACAAGCTAATTCATGCAGGAAAGAAAATAGCCTGTGACAGAATTGGTGTTGTTCCAAAAACCTGAAAAGAAATATAACACCTGGATGATTAATTAGGCGAGAAGTATAGGTAAAAAAATTGCGACAAAAAGCGAAAGCGTCAAGGAAGGAAAACTCACTAAGATATGTTCGTATGAAAAAATCAAAACAAAGCAGCAGACAACTTTAACAATGTTACGTGAAAAGATAAATCATAAGATTTTGGCAAAAAAAAGGGAGACTTGAAGATATAGAGACACAGTCAAGCAATACAAACAAAAAAGGACATTCCATGATAACAAAAGAAAGTTCTACCAACAAGTGAGGAATGCACGAAGACAAACCAACAGCCGTATGCTAAGGAAGTAAGACAATTTGAAGTAAAATTTAAGAACAGAAAGAGCATAACAGAAAGGCAAATTAATAGATGACATGAAAAAAGAATTACGAAGATTTAAAGTAGAGTTTGACACGGCCATAACCTGGAATCAATCCGAGCAACACTCAAAAAAGTACCAAATTCAAAAAAGCTAGATTATGATTACATACATTAATTCTGGTTTTAAGAATTCACGTCCATCCACAATAGATGGATTCTTCAACTGAGTAGATGCCTAGAAGCAGCAACTATACCAGAATGGATGACTAAAGGAAAGAAAACCTTAATCCAAAAAGACCCGAAAAAGGAAAGATCACCAGTTAACTATCGACCGACAACGTGTCAACCTATGATATGGAAAATCCTAACAGCAGAGATTTGGGAGTAGATTTATTACTCGCTAGTATGCCGTGGACTATTTATGGAAGAATAGTAAGGATACCACAAGGGAACAAGTGGAACAGTTGAAATACTGTTCATTGATACAGCACATTCTCAAGGAGAGGGAGGCGGAGAAATGAAGTCATGGTGTGTATTTTATTCAAAAAGGTCTATATGTTCCTGCAATCATGTACAGTGAATTATCTGAAAATGGATAAAATATCCAATAAAGACGTAAAACAAATCTCAGAAGCCATGAAAAACTGCTTAGTAGAATTAACAACTTAAGGAAAAAGTTTAGCAGAGGAGAAAATTCTGTGGGACTTCTTCCAAGGAGATGTTCCTTGTTTCGGTCTTGATTTCACTTCGAAAGAATAAAAGACAATTCATAAAATTGTAGCGATATGTGTAAATTTAAACATTTTCCAAGCTGGGATACTATAATTTTGTCCGGGGAGACAAATTGACTCAAAATCAATTTCACTTTAACTACTGAGCAAATCTAAGACGAATGTGTTCCTATAGCATTATGGTTAACGTGCTGGATTGTGAAACCGTATTAAGCGAGTTCGAACTCTAGCTGCGCTATTACATTTACTGTCAGTCTAATACTTTGTGGAAAGATATGAACCTTCTTATTCCCACAGTTAAGTGTTAAGTATTACCTACCATTACAGTTTTTCTTCAAGAGTAGATTTAGCATTAAATGACCCACGAAAGTTGACATGCCATTAAACAAACAAACTAAAACTAAACTAAATGTAGGAATATCTTTACAAAAAATTGACAGAATGTCCTATTTTCCCTAGTAATTCGGTTACAAGCAAAAAGACGCAAAGATTTAATATCGTAATAGATTTGTACAGTTTCTTTTATTTATAGATTTCTGTTACGTTGTAATGAAATGTTTTTCTTTCTGGTTCTATCTTTTGTTAAGTCTTTTTATAATATTGGATAGATATAGATTATTTTAAAGAATAGTTTTGTTATCCAATATTATATTTAGACAGACAGACAGACAGATAAACAATTTGACCCATAACAATCTTTTGATAAAAAGTTAATTTTCTAAATAAAATCTACCCGAATTTATAACTTAAAGTCTTAGGAGTACGTATAGAACATGATGTAGAAAAGACTGCTTTCAACAGGTATACCCCCGCCACAAAAAAAAAAAAAGAACAAAACTCTGTTATTTGCTGGGCTGGAACATCCTTGGAGAGATATTCCTGTGCAATGATGAGACTCAAAGACACGTCAAATAGTTCGCTGTTTTTATGGTGGACACAAGTTATTAGATTAATGTATGTAATATTTCCCATTGAGTTCATATATTGTGACTGTTACATTTTGACTGACAATAGCCATTTGTGCCACCAAAATTAAAAGTTAAACATCCTAAATTAATAACTAATACAACTTGTGAAAAATATACACGATGTGTAAGATGATAAATTATTAAGACAACTGTATGAGGTAGGATTCTATTAATGTACGCTAGTGCGACATTAGAGCCATTCTTTGGTTTTACTTAGGAATCGCCCAGCGACAAGCATAGCAAGATAACTGGTGACGATGCAAACTGCAGGTTTTATTTCTGAGTCTTCTCTTAGAGGTTTCCTATCAAGGGTTAACTGCTGGAGCTTCCTTCTCCAGTTTTAATTTTGGAGTGAACATCTAGAAGGGTTCCCTTTACCACGGCTTTATCACTAAACCGTACCTCCTTTACCCCATATATATATATATATATATATATATATATTGGATCAAAGAAACCAACGAAAAGTTTAAGGTGTTGGTGACAAACAGTAATTATTAACACTAAAGGTAAATCCACAAAAAATAAGATACATATACTAATTAATCTGGGTGACTTTTTTTAAAAATTGATACCATTATGGGAGTACCTTAATGATATAAATTCAAATACTTTGTACTTGTTCACAATCCCTGTCCACCATATTATTAGAATCTTTCGCAGTTGATTAAAAAATGTTAGTATTACTATAGGAGTATCTTTATTGAAAAAGCAGAACTGATAGCGCAGAGATTACCACTGAAGGAAGATTCCAATAATGGATTGACTTGGGGAATTGGGGAGAAATTAATAATCATAATTTTACTTCTTGTGTGTCCAGTACTTATGCTTTGAAAATTTGGTAGTTTTTCATCAAACCGTTTAACTATTTCTCAATTATAAGAGAATCTTGGAAAATATATCAAAGCTTAATATCAAGAACAATAGATACTTAATCAAATATATATATATATATATATATATATATATATATATATATGAGAAAGAAAGAAAGTAGTGCTAATCTAAAATTATAGTAGTATGTAACTGAATTTCTGCCTAGGATCAAAATGTAGTATTGGTGTACTCAGCCTCAAATTAATTTGTGATTTGTTATCCTGCTGGTAATGAGCAGTGCAGTATCTCCATATTCTTTTGAAATTTATAAATCCAATTTATTTATCCATACTATGCAAACTCTATAATACTGGCAAAGTGTATATGCCTGCTTACTTTCAGCTTGGAATTCGACTCAGGGCACAATAAAAAATTCACATATCAGAAACAAGTCACACGGGGTATACATATATAATGAAGTTTGTGTCTATCTGTAACCGAAACTACGTCACTACTGACGTCAAAACTCCCTCAGTTATTTACTTCAGTCTCCATGATTTTCTTTTTATTTAAATCTTATTTATTCAGAATATTTTTATATTATTAATACTGTTGGCTTTATCTATAAACGAAAAGCCTGCCATTTTAGTTATACATGCAACTAAATGTTTGTTCACAATGTTAATGGGAAGGCTAATTTGGATATTGATCTTTAAATTTTGATTTTTGTATATATTTAACCGGTTTTATTGATTTCTAATTGTTTGATTTTATTTTAATTGACAGGAGCCAAAATCGCGTCAATAAATCTTTTCAAAAATCCACTACCAAAAAGTAATGATTAATTTTATTCATTACTGTATAATTAAGTTAAATTAGGAAAAATTTAACAATGAATGTCGGGAGTGATGGGAAGAGCTAACGTCGAAGCTATTTTATTTTTCGCTCATATCCCCTCTGTTTCAAATAATTTTAACGTAATTATAAATAATTCATATAGAAAACAAATGAAAATAAATATATTCTTTTTATCGGCGTTCTTATTTAGTTTCGTAATTCTTTCTAATTTGATATATTTTATTGCATTAAACAGTTTGAATGCAATAAAATATTAAATCAGAAAATTAGAAAGACTAACGAAACTAGTAAAGTAAAGTTGGTGACCGTAGTCGAGGGTGACCCGAAGGCTCCCTTTTCGATAGCTACTACACCAAGGTGTAGGGGAGGGCGCAACTCTTTTCTCTGGATTGCTCCACTTTACCCTTGATTCTTACCTTATAATGCTGAGTGTTAAGCAAGATAGCATCAAGTACCATTTTTTTTTAGTCTTTGGTATCACTCGACCTGGGATTGAACCCAGGTCTCCCGGGCCATTGGCGAACACTCAAACCATTTTGCCAATGTCCGCTAACGAAACTAAACGAGAACAAATATAAAATATTCCATGCATTTTTATTTCATTTTGATTGATTTTTATTTTTAAAAAAATATTGAAGCAGGCTTAGGATAATATATATTGTTGGAATAAGAGGCAGCGACCGAAGTTTAGATCTTGGATGGGATTGCTTTCGTTTCACTTGGTGTTAATGCCCTAGAGAAAAGCATAAATCCAACTGTTGCCCAACCCACCACCGCCATCTATAGGAAAATAGTAGGCTAGTCTGCATTCTTTAACCATGTGTATATAACGAGTCGAGGTGAAAAGGTTTATTCTGCTTAAAAATTGACCTTTGTTACATCCTACCAGTGACAGCGGTTGTGTGGAAATAACATACACGCGCACATCTATCTATCTATCCCTGTAAACTTTTTATAACGAAAAATAACTGTCAGATTATAAACTAAAGCATAATTGTGAACAGTGCCAAATGAAATAGTTCTCAAATATATATTTACATATCGTTGAACAAATACGCTAATCGCGATGGATTATTTAATGATCAAAAGATTGGGAATTTTAATTCGTGAACTGGGTGATTTTTCTGGGGTTTTTTTATATAATGATAATTATTATGCATGTAGTCGGTGTTTGCGTGTGTGTCTATGTTGCCACCAATAGTTCAAACTTAAAAAAAAAACACGTTCTCTGGTATAGTCCATAATTTTATAGTCGTTTAATAATAATGACATTTTCATTCAAGCGACAAAGCAAACACGATATTTACCGCGTCACTGAGTGGGCTTGTTTTGCTGCTAGGGCTGATATCTTGCAACCAATTGATCGTGGGCACGGGGAATATAGCTGAAGACCAGAACCAGAACCCAGATAGTAATTTCTAATTACCAAATGAAATTTATGATGATTCGTTTAGTGATATTATGCGGAAAGCAAGAGAAATGAAAAGAGGAGGAAGGAAGACTTTCTCAAGATGTTATCAATGAAACAAAGAATTAAAAAAATAACTAAATAAATGCCGGGTCATAAAGTCTCTGCGATTTTCATTTCCTGTGCAAAAAGTTTTGGGAAGAAGTGGAGCAAAATTTAATTTAAATTCACAATTTATTGAAATGGCATTCATAAAGAAACAATTTCTTCACTCTTGCTGAAGAAGTGTCTGCAAATTGTGCCTCATTTGTCTCAGAAAAATTGTCAAAATCAAGTTTTATTTATTTATTTATTTATTTTGATCTTATTTGAAAACGTAAAAATATTACCTCAAACTTCTCAGTTGAATACTCCCTTACTCCGTGTAAATTTTGGCGCGCTTGATTAACTTCTGTCGATTTATCATTCATTTGTTTGAAAATATCGTTAAAAACACCAATTTCTTGTTTGTTTGTTTGGCAGATTCAAATTGTTCGCTTTTAAGTTTAAGTCATAGAGCAGAAGAGACACGGGAAAAGTTAAGAGATAAAAGTAACACAAAATCAGCTGTCCATAAATATTGTGAGCCGAAAAGTCTTGCCTTTTGTCATCCGGAAATTGCAAAATGCTGTTAATGAATAACATACATAATCTTTCTTAGTGCACTTTCAATAAACACTAATACACCGGCGCTTCGCCGAAAGATAAATAAAGGTTTTAATTTACTGAATGCTTCGATCGAATGCCGGTGCTGACGCCGGAGAATACAGCCCTTTTTTCTTTGTCTAGTTTTATCTTTGCTATGAAATAACATCTGCACAAATCTTTCGAAATTCCCGACTGTACAGGAAGTAATATTTTCTAGAGAACACTTTATATGCAAAAGTTTGTATCGATTTCGTTTTTTTTTTTTTATCTTTAACGTGAAAGGAATTGGTTCCCGTTAGGTTTAATTACTTACTAAGCTTAACTTAGCCAGCAAGTGAGACACTCACTGAGGCTCGAAATTGCGGTATAAGCGATTTATTTTTGCAAGGCAAGCTTTCTCTCATGTTAGGGTTGGCGCATTCTTACTCAGCTTACGGAAATGCGCATAAATATGTAACGCCCTGTCGGTGAGGCTTAATATACGATGACAGTATCCTTTAAAGAGGTGTACCCTCCTCAAAAGGTGTCCTGAATATGGTACTAAACTGTATCTGATGGTGGGGCTTCCGTTCTGGATATTTAGGAATTTTGAAATACTCTTTCATTGCCTTTACTCCCAGGTCTACACTGACCTGGTGAGTAGTACCTGTTAGGGTACTATCTATGGGTCAAATAGATCTTTAGAAATTATTCGTGTTCGATAGAAATGTCTGCAAAAATCGCTGAAAACCTAGCCTCTTGGCATAGAATAACCCTAAGACAGTTGGACATGCCGTTAAAATTAATCTATCAATGGAAAGTAGATGCACAACAATTTTCTTCGAAATTAGAATTTCATTATTTTTTATAAAACAAGAAATAAGCAAAACGGAAATATTAGAAATTATTTATTAACAATCTCTACAGCATTGAAATCCTAATCAAAATATGTTTGCAGCAATCCAAAAATAAGCACACCGCTTTATATATATATATATATATATATATATATATATATGCCCTTTACTAACTTAAGATACGGAGGCAGTATAGCAGTATCCAAACGTGTTTCCCAAATAAGAAGTAAAATTAGTAAATCTCTTAGAATAAAAAGAGATATTAGGAAACAAACTGTGATTATGTAAACACTACTATATGGATGCACCACAGGAACGCTAACGAAACGCATAAAATAAAAGCTAGGGGTGAACAATAAAAGAGGGGTACATCCTGTTTTAAACAAATCCTGGAAGAAACATGACAAAAGAGCAGTTGTACGACCACCAACCTCCCATCTCAGAAAGCATGGAAGTAAGACGAATAAAACGTGGGAAATAAAACTAGGAAGAGGTGAGGATGAACTCATAAGTGACATTCTCTCATAGAATCCAACACAGGGACGCGCCAGTGTTAGCCGACCAGCAAAGACTTACATATATTAATTCAATACGGACACTGGATGCAATTTAGATGACCTCCTCGGAACTATTGATGAACTAGAAGGGTGGTGGGAGAATTCCGTACTCTCTGCACTTGATGAAGTTAAAAAGAAAAATTATGCATCCTCGAATATATCGAAAACAAATTGCTGAACAGAATGAAATTGGGATACATGTGTACACATGTTATAAAGTGTCCCTATGTCATTTAACACCTCTCTAATTCCATAATTTATTTCCCTTCATTTGGACTGTCCTAGATTATGTTTATTTTTTCTTCCGTGTGGCTTACGTGTACTAACATCTAATCACATAATTATACCTCACATTATAGACATGGTGGATTAACCCCTTTTCTCTGATGGTGGTGCAAATCACATGAAACTTCAAGTTACGGTGCTGTAGAGTTCGTAATTTAATATTGCATTGGTTATATACTTGCTCAGCAATAACATATTCGAACAAATTTTTCATGCAAAGTCTATTCTTATTAGAATTTCTCTAATATATATCCCTAGTCTGGGTAAAATAGTTGGATAAATTGGGCTATCTAGATTTAGTGGAACAGTCAGTCTTGGAGAAGGAAAAACTCTGAATTTAAAACCCAAGATTTGTTGTTCTAGAGAATTTTTGGCATGTTTCAAAATGTACATTAAAAAATACAAAAACAAGGTTGGTGAGTTGTCGCGTTTTATGGCATGTCAAGTTTTCTCAGTTCATTTTATTCCAAATCTGTTTTTTTCATTTTGGTTTTTGCATATATTTTTATAATTTATTGTATAGTTCTAATTTCTTTAAAAAGTTTACGATTTTGCTGGTTTTTAGTCGAAAAAGCTCTTTCAGGTTTCTTGGCTTAAATTATCTTTCTGTGGAGCTGAATTTTCGTATTTCAGAAGGATATGTTTTACTGTAAATATTTTGCCACATGAGTATTTAGGCTGTTCCTCCAGCTGTAGTATAAAGGCATCTATGACTGATGTGGATACGTATTAAGATTACCTCCTCTTCTCAGTTTTTAATGTCAGGAGCCCATTCCAACAGAGAATATCTTATTTAGAAAAGTTTGTTTTGTAAATTGCTTTTCCACAATTGATGCTATTTCTTTTTGATTCACCATAAGTTTTTTTTTATCAGTGTTGGGTATTTTTAAGTGGTGGTCAATGGTCATTCCTGATGTTGATTTCGCTGATTAGTCCGCTTTATCTCCTCTTTTGATTCCGTTGTGTCTAGGATTCCAGCAAAATAAGATGGCTTTAATTTTGTATATAGCATGTATCTTGTTCAGAAGATTGATAATTTGTGGGTTTCCAGTTTTTTATCTCTTGTAAAATCAGTACAGCTCGGGAGTCACAACACATGAATTTCTTAGGTTTGTTCATAGCTAGTAAATTTAAAGCCAGTTCTATTACTCAAGCTTCTGCACTAAGCAACTTTTTTTCTTCACCTTTAGAGCCATCACAGAAAATGCTAAAATGATCTAAGTATTTTAAACTGATTTTTGAGAATTTTTCAAGGTTAGTAACAAGGTAGATCTTTGTTTTAAGAAGCTTGCTCAGTTTCATCATTACATTAGATTGTTGAATAGTTCACTTGGGTATATCTAATGATCCAGTTCTGCGTATTATCTTGAGAAGGATCGATTTTTTTATAAGTTGCTCCATTTAAATTTCAGTAGTCTTGATTTCGTAATGTTTTTTGTCGTGAGTTTGAAAAGTTGTTTATATTTTAGGGTTAGTATGAAGTCATATGCTTGATTGGAAGGACACGATTTTTGTTTAAAGTTGTACTGGGTGGCTAATTTCTTAGAGTTTTAATGGTGGTTCATTATCTCCCACATGAAGTTTCTATCGGGGAGGTAGAGAAGACTCCCAGGACCAGTCTTATTCTGTCATGTTGTACAACGTCTAATATTTTCAAGTATGATTTTCAAGCAAATCCATAGATCATACAGTCATTGTCCAGCTTGGAAAAGATTGGGATTTTATATAGTTTCATTAAAAAATTTTAATCAGCTCCCCTCATCTCTTTGGACTACCAAACGTATTAGTTGGTATGATTTATATTTTGTTTTAAGATTCTTTATGTGAGGAATAAAGGATAGATTTTCATCATATATCACGTCCAAAAACTTCTGTTGTTCAGCAAATGGTATTTTTGCGTTTTTTAGTCTGAATCTTCTTCAGTTGACAAAAGTGAATATATGCAGTTTCTCTTAAAGAATCGGAATCTGTGTGATATTTCCCATTTGTTTATTTTATTTAGGCATTACTATAACTGCCTCCCGATAGCATATCAAGATTGCATCCTCAGGTTTTAGGCAATTGACTATATTGTTGATTTTTATAATGAATAGCATTGCTGACAGTAAACTACCAATGGGTTTCCTTTTCTTTTGATTTTGGTAGCTGGAGAGACCGAGTTTAGTTTTCCTTCAGATAAAACTTATTTTCTATCATTAGGTAGTCTTCTTCTTTGAGCAATTTTATGCAGGTCATTCATTATTCCGTACTTCCACGTGATACAATAAACTTTTTCTGAATCAAATAATGCATCTATTAAAACTTATTTTCTTATATTTGCCTTTCTAACATAGGTTTCCAATCTTATCAGGTGATCAACCATGCTTCTTTTGTTTCTGAAACCACACTTGTACTTTGCTATGAAGTTTCGTTTTCAAAGGAAACAAGTCAGTCTCAAATTATGTGATCCGTTGTCTTTCAAAGGTTTGCTTGATATGGCTCTGTAGTTTTGTGTGTTTAAATCATCATTAGGTTTTGAAATAGGAATCTTTGTCGTTTGTTTCCTTATTTTGGGAAATTCTCTGTTGATTCAAGAATCATTCAAGATATTCAGAAGATGTTGAAGTGATTCTTTTGGGAACGGTTTCCTGAATTCCCATTGTATTTAATCATTGTAGGAGCATTCTTTGGACTCCAACTGTTCTATCAAGGTAAAAGGATTGTTATAACATTCTGAATAATTTGATGACAAATTTAATTTATATTTTTTCTTTTTCTTTTTTGATGTTTTGGAATTTTCTGAGAATGTTTCTGCGTCTAAGTTTGCCATATCTGCTTTACTTGTTATTTTTTTATTGTTTACCTGGAGATGCTTTATAGGGGTGGATTGATTCTTGCCGGAGATTGTTTGAATCCTTCCACGAATTGTTTTGGTATTTGGGACTGTTTACATATTTCTTCCCACGATCTGCCTTTGTTCTTTTATTCTTTTACTTTCCTTTGCTCTAAGATATTTCAATTCAATTAAGTTGTATGTAGTCGGCTCTTTGCTGAATTTACGTAGTACTGCTCGCTAAAATTTTATTACACCCTGACAGTTTTTTCAAACCATAGTTTGTTTTCTTTACCTTCTATTTGGCTTTCGGGTATACACCCAGTTGCTATGGTGATAAAAGCTTTTTTTGTGATATGATTTTTAAGTCTTTATTATTAACATCCTTTTTTTTTTACATTCGGTTTAATATATTTGCCAGTATGCTCCTTGTACTTTCCAACGAAAGGGACAATTTTCATTTGGCTCAGAATTTTCCAGTTCGTGCTAGGTAATGGTCACTGCCGCTTATATCTTGGTGTACTTTCCAGGTATAATCCTAATGGATCAGAGTGACATATTGTTTGATATATGGCAGAGTAATTACCAGTCGATGGACTCAAATATGTTTGGGATCCATCATTAAATTGCAAAGGTTGTTGCTATTTATACTTGAAGTATTTTGCTTTTTCAGTTTGTTTCTTTACTTAGCCATATGTTGTTACAGCTCTTTAGATCTCCCCAAATTATGAGAGGTTTGGGTTGTTGAACTGAGGGTTATCGGGTGAAAAGTAGAGTGAACATACGTTAATCTCTCTTTGCTGGGTTGCTTTATCAGCTATTGCCAGTAATTTGGAATTTGTTGATTGGTTGGTTGGTTTTTATGGCATATCAACATTTGTAGGTTATTTAACGCCAAATTCATTCTTATGAAAATAGTTCTATTTCAAACAATTCAGTTTATGATAAGTACGCTGTTTAAATGTAAGTGCAATCTAATTGTGAAAAACATTTCTATTTCAAGCTATTCAGTTTAGTCAAGCAGTTCTAATTCAGCTAAGTATAAGTACAGATTTTGTTTACACACAGTTAATTATCAAAACAGTTCTATATTAAACAAATCAGTTTAATGTAAGTACAGTTCAATGTCAAAAAACAGTACCATTTCAAATAATTCAGTTTAGCATAAGCACGCAGTTTAAATGTAAGTGAGGTTAAATTGTGAAAAACATTTCTGTTTCAAGCTATTCAGTTTAGTCAAACACTTCAGTTTAGCATAAGTATGCCGTTAGTTCTATTTAACTCATAGATAGGGCACTATCAGGTGCTACCACTCCGGGCCAGAGTGGACCTGGGAGCAATGGCAATAAAGCAGTACTCAGCATTCCCAAAAACTCCAGAATCACCGGAATCTCACCATCAGATTGTTTAATGTTAAATCCAGGACACTCGTTAGGGAGGGTCTTAGCCGTCTGCAGAGGTGCAATCGGTGTATTCTACGGCCCCCTCCCCGAGCCGATTGGGCAATTGGAATTTGAATGTCTTTTGCTTGGAGCTATGTTATTTCTGACAAAGATGGATACACATCAGGAAGCCCTAAGCCCTAAGTCCGGTATTGCGTATGTGGTTGTATGGTGTGTTGTTTTAATTTTTTTTTTATTGCTTTTGGAGAAGTTTTCTTGGAGGCATGTTATAGCAGGATTTAGGTTGTTCAGTAGAAGAAGTAGGCTATGATAATGTGGTTTTACTGCCCTTAGATTCCACTGGATTATTTTGTTTCCCGTAGACGATTTAGAACGTTATCTTTTTTGTGTTTTGTTTGGGGATTGTAGGATCTGGAATCTCTTCCGTTTCCATCTTTTTTTTTTTTAATTTCACTTTGTTATATTTGTTTATCAACACCTTTGGATTGGGTTTTTGGCTTTGTAAGTATTTACTGTTGCAGAATATTATTCTGAAACCTTTTGGTTTTTGTTTTTCAATGGAGATCTAGTTCAAAAGGTTGTGTTTACCGAGATTTCGTTCCAGTGTTTGTTGGCGGAGACTCTCCTTTCAGTGGGTGATAGATGACGGACAGGAGATCTTCGTGTTGTACATTTTGCCCTATTTAATGGATTTGTGATTTTAGAATGAGATTCCTGTCTGAGGGAGATAATGCAACATTTTTGGGGGGTTTGAGATTCCCTAACTATATTTTCTGCTAATATTGAATTGGTTTTGCAGTGTTCTTCAAGCGAGGCTTTCATTTCTTTAATAAAGCTTTCCCAGTTACCCGGTTCCATCTGAATTAACTTTATAACTATTCGCTCGCATTTGTTCTCCTGAGCGCGTGGAGTTTATCTCGTAAAACTGCTTCGGAAGAGATATTGGTTTAAGACCCTGCTTTAGTCATTTTCCGTGCTTCGTGATGAGGAATGTTTTAATGTTTTATTGTCAACATTTCTTTTTCTCGTCTACGGCATTCAGAGCTTGCAGAGACCGTATGGTCACTTCCAAAGTTTGCACATTTGTGGGAAAATTACAGTTCATTAGGTGGAGAAGTCAGGTTCGTGTTGACCACATTTTCCCCTCCGTAATTATCTTCTAGAGGCCCGTATTTCTGGCATTTATAGCATCTGAGTGGGTTTGGTATGTATTGTTACAGCCTCTTTAGAGTGTAGCTTTCTTTTATTCTCTATAGTATTTTCGGTGTTAAAAATGTAATAATGTAGGTATTACTTTCGAATATTTTTTTCTCTTTTTTATAGACTCAGACACTCTTTTTACTTCTATTAATTACTTCTATTTTTTCAGT
The DNA here is from genome assembly GCA_963585895.1 of Sepioteuthis lessoniana. Taxonomy (NCBI): domain Eukaryota; kingdom Metazoa; phylum Mollusca; class Cephalopoda; order Myopsida; family Loliginidae; genus Sepioteuthis; species Sepioteuthis lessoniana. Next base: position 91,660,393 of record OY757916.1, read on the forward strand.
TCTTTTCTTTTTTTTTCATCGAGCTCAATGAGAGTTTTTGACTTCTCAGAATTTCCTTACTTGTGATTAGAGATCAATGAGGGTATATTTTGACCGGAAAGTTATAAAGCGTATTCATTTTGAACAGAAAGGGATCGTTTTTTCTCTTCTACCTTTATGAATAATTTCATCATTAATCCTTTGATCAATTTGGGGTTGAAGCTGCTTGATATCATTTTTTCAGTGATGAAGGGTCATAGGCTTGTTATAAGGAGCTTTTAGAGGATTCACTGGTTATGAATCTTGGGCAAAATGTTTTCACTACATTATATAAAGAATCTTATTCTGAAAAGTTTCGTTTAATTTTTGGTTGAAATTGCCATATTTATCATTTTCTTTTCTCGCAGATCTTGTGCTCCACCCCCACCACCACCTAGCTAAGTGGTTAAATAGTACCACTACTGTTCTTCTCGAAGAATTGATTTGGCATTAAATAACCTACGAAGGTTGATATGCAATTAAACAAAGAAACCATACCAAACCCCACCACCACCGCGGAATTCAAATTTTGTTGGGAATTTACTGAGGAGGATACCCATTCATCTTGCTGGAAAAGGTAATACAACTATCACTATATACGTGTCAGGAGGGGGAGTTGAGGTCTTGCTTATTTCAGGCTTTCAGTAACCAAAACCAAAAACCTTAACACATTTGTTATTTTCGAATAATTTCTTTTCTTTTTTATTAACACTTGTTTCTCTCAACGCAACTGACCCTTTCCCACCCACTTCGAGCACCTTTAAAATAAAAAGGGTTGAGTGTTTGTTTACCATATAAGCAATTTGAAGAATACGATCGGTACTTTATCACATAAGTGCTATTGCTTGATATTATCAGCTGATTGATCAAATCGAGTCTCGCCGATAACCTGTCTAGTTAGGTAAGGGCCAAAGTGGTCAGTTACAAGTGACCTGATCATTTTGGCTGCCGGGTCACGGACAGCTTAGCGACCAGGGTCCTGTCCTCAAGTATTACGAATTACCAACCATGGTAATCAGTTAACCCGGTTGGTGATGAAGGAGGTCGAGGTATTCTACAACCCCAGCTGAAAGAACGAACAAAAGGGAATTATACTAAGCACAGACATATGCAATCATATTTCTTCCCTTCGAAGAAATCCATATTCTGTTTGTCGATTTATATATATATATATATCCAAGAATCACATTATGGCGGTTTTGAGACACAAAAAAGATCTCTTGATTTTTTTATTGGAGTTGGGGATTCTTGGTTACGGCTAGTTAAATAAAGACAGGTAGTGATATTTTTTTGTAGCTTTAGGCAGTCCTGCATTATCCTCATAACCTGCTATGAGCTGAATTATATAGTTATAAAGATTCAGTGTATCATTTTCACAAGAATTTGACATCAGACTGAATAATAACCAGATACGATAGATTCTCGTCTCTCGGGATATTTGATGTTTGCATGCATATGACTAACTTTAATAAGGTCAACTTGGTTTACAAAAGGTTAATTTTTTCATGTTGAATAAGCATGCACAGAGGAACAGATCCAGGTAACATCAATCGTTGAAAATCTTCGGAAGCAAAATAATCTCTCAGTGGGGGGAGGGTGCACAATATTTAATAAGAGATCGTGTTGAATCTCGTACATCAGGAACAAGTTCGTTCTAAGTTTTGGTCCGATAAAGTGTCCTTCTTTAACATGAGCGATTAACTTTCTATATAGTTTCATTATAGCTTTTGACTTAGGAATTACATGTAGAATGGTAAAGAATTATTCAGATCGACGCAATTTCCTTTTGAGAACGATATTCTTTGAGTTCTTGGAATATGAAAAATTAGACAATATCTGAAAAAATACAGCCAGCCATGCTACCGACGGAAAATATTCTTTCAATTGTATAGCCCGGTCGGCTGAGGCTGTAGAATTCACCGACTGCATCTCTGCAGAGGAATAAGACCCCCACTTACCCAGTTGACTAAGGGTGTAGAATATACTGACTGCATCTCTGCAGAGAAATAAGTCCCCCAACGAGTGTTCCGGATATGATATTAAACAATCTGATGGTAAGTCTCCAGTTATACTAGAGCTCTGGGGAATGCAGAGTACCTCTTCATTGCCATCGCTCCCAGATCCACTCTGGCCCAAAGTGGTAGCATCTGATAGTGCCTATGTATGGGTCAATAGGACTGTTTGTCATTTAACCTGAGTGCGAACAAATGAATTATGCTAAGTTGAATTGTAAGAAATAGATCTGTTTGATCATTTAACTGTGTATATCTACAAAATGTGTTTACAAATCATATTTGGCATTAAATATCAATAACTGGCATATAAAACCAAACTAAACCAAACCAGTCAAAAATCGTAAGCATATTATGATATTGACATGACGGCAAAGACCCTTTAAAATTCATACTAAGTATTCCATCGATTGAGTAGCTTTAATTATTCCCCCTTTCATTTGATGACTGCTGAGGCTTCAGTTCGGCACGCATTTTGCAAGAAGCACGGATACCATTTATGTTGTCCGTGGACAACGGAAAATTCTTAGATTTAATAAAATGGAGGAGAGATGACAAAGTCCATGGTTCAGTTTTTTGAGTAGATGTTGGAAATATTGAATAATGAATTGTTCTGATTAGAGTAACAGGGATAGCATTTGCCTTACCTGGACCATATTGAATCATATAAGTGAACAACGCCAACTTCAACTTCCCTTCTTGTATTGAGCGGTTTAAAGAATCTTACTGTAATTCAAAATAAAGGCTACAGTACGCTGATCGGTAATCGGCACAAAATCCTGCCTAACAAGGAAATGACTCCACTACGCTTCATTTACGACAGCTAGTTAGCAGAGTTCTCTAACTTGCACAGCTCTAGCCATAAAGGCAACTGGACGACACCCTTGATTCACTACTGCTGAAGTTGCTACATTTTGTATATCACCCAACGATAAATGGTGTATTTACATCAATCGATCGTAGAACTGCAATTAAGAACATGGTTTCGTTCTGAAAATGCTGTCTTAGCTTCTTTGTTACGTGGAAATGTCTTACGATTTATCAAAGGTTATTTTAATTTCAAGAAATTAGTATCAAGGCAGCATTCTGCACAAATATTAATTGATTAGTCTTAATGGCATGTTAACTCGACTGGGATTATTTTATACCTATGTTATATTGTCATCTACAGCATCACAACGACACAATAATAAAGGACGAGCGAAGACTTCTTTATCAAAATATTTGTACCTCTCACTTTATTGCAAGGGTTCGAAAAGGTTGTGTGGGGTTTTACTGTGAGAGGGAGCTGAAGACCGAACAGAACTGAAATATTTTGACCCCCACTCTTTTGGCCGTCAACGTTGTGTCTTTCTCGTTCTCCTGATGCTCAACCAGAGGCCCTGGGGTCCACTCTGCTGGGTGTTGGCTTTCTTTACTGCATCTTATCAGCATCTTCTCTGGTCCCCAAACTCCATCGAGGTTCCCAAGGGCCCCCTCGGCCGGGTGTGGCTTTCCCTACCACGCCATCTCCAACTGGAACTCGAACTCAACTGGCTTAACTTCTGTCTTGACTGAGCTATATAATAGTTCAACGCCCACTTGATCTTTGAAATCACATGTTTGATCGTCATCAAGCGGAAATAACTGTCATGCAGTTCAGAGGTCACTCTCTTCCGGTGCGTCAGTCTATGAGAGTATCATGGGATTTTTTAGCTTGTCCCATTTTGTTAGCCAATTTCCGTCTACGCGATTTCCTCTCCTAACTGCCACTAGAATGTGTCACTTCCTTCCGGTGCATCACCTTGAATGGCATTTTGGGCCGGGTCGAAGGTCAAAACATTACACCTACACGTAAGTAAAGTAAAGAAGAAGCATTTGTTCCTCGATGTAATTTTTATTTATAAGTCATCCGGAGGTTTCTCAATTTTTAGGCACCACGATTGCCACTGATGAATATATGTCAGCATTGTGATGGGCAAGTAGGCTTTAGTTCCTAAGTCAAATTCTTTCTTTTCAAGACGCTGGCATATGAAAGAAGATAAACTATCAGAACGTTAGGGATCATTTATTTGTTATACTGTTCTGTTGAAACCGTTTTGAAATTTCAGACTTTGTTTATTGGCGTCTTTAAGAAACAAGATAAGTGTCTCTCCAGAATGTTGTCTCTATGTAGCCAAATGCGCGGGTTGTTTGTGTGATAATGTTAACAGCTAATGTTCTCGGGAGCCTTCTCGCCGGGCCTAAAAGTAGTAAATGCAAGACTAATTGCCTGGCGCCGGAGGCACTTTTAAAATGCCGATAAAACAGTAATTTTTACGCCCACTCCATGAAAAGCTTGCTTTCGGCCGGGATCCCATATTAAACCGACCTTGTGTCACACTGCAACACCGTGATGGGCTAGTTAAAAACAACTACCTGTATTTAGCCGAGAGCTGTTTTGCATATATTCCGTGTAGAGTTTTCATAAACACATCGCCTCGTCAGAAAATAGCATCGTCAGAATAGAAAGTTTCTTCAATGTATTTGTAGACACTCTGATATTCTGTTCACCGATTTTCTGAGTTTTGGTGGGAGCATTTCTCCCCACACACTTGCCCAGTCGGCGTGGGCTGTAGAATACACCGACTGCTTCTATTCCGAGGAATAAGACCCACAACAATCTGATGATACTATTTACCAACCCCTCCGCTCGGGCAGGATATGACACAAGGTCAATTTTTAAGCGGAGTTTAACAGGTTTGAATTCAGAGTTTTCCTTCTCCTAGACTAGTCGCCTAATCAAGGCTGAAGAACCTAGTCTGTCCTACTATTTACCCATAGCTGGAGGGAGAATAATTGGATTCATACCTTTCTCAAGGGTATTAGTGCTATGTGAAATGCAATCAGTCTCGTCCAGGATTTGAACTCGTGTCGCCGTGTCCATTTCCTACGACGATAACGACAACAATCTGATGATGAGGTTCCAGTAATGTGGAGTGACCCACCATCGGTCCCAGGTCCACTCTAGTTTACACGTGTACCTCGCCCTGGGTCAAATAGATCTGTTTGAACGGGTACAACCACTCTGTGTCAGAGTTTACCCGAGAGTAAGTGCAACAAAGGGGTGCTTCCGCAGAGCTCTAGCCTCAGTACCGGATGAAGATTAGTACTATACCCAGGGTGGCCGTTTTAGGGAGTTCTTACATATGTATGAAGTATGCAATAGGCATATTCTAGGCCCTTGGGTGGCAAACATTTAAGGAATTATGAGCTTATGAAAAGATAATGCGCAGTATAGGGGTTTAAGCTGAGCTACGGGGATCTGACTATCTGAATTAATTTCTGAACTCGTAACGTTAATAGTTTTATTCCGTAGTGAAAAAGAGTTAAACATTTAAAAGCAACAAGCACTAAATTTGATTAACGATCAAGTAACTCTAAAAGCACCAATTCCTGCAAGAAGACCGAAGCAGTAGCACTGAGCCTGATTAGTTCTGAAATGTGAGACCACTTAAAAACAGGAGATACAATAAGAAACCCGTGGGATTTATGCTCATGTCTTTCTGAGAACATTGGTTCAGCAAGAACATGACTAGTAAAGTAACGATAAACCTGCTCAGTACTTTAATGACAACTTAAGAATAGCAGATTCTGAAAGAAAATTAAAATTTGCATTTCAAGTTACGCTGAAAATACCGATTCTCGCTAGATCATCAAAGTTAGGCTGCGATGGAACTGCCCAGTACTTAGATTGGTGATCACAGAGGAACAGCAGATACTGTCATAAATCTGGGATCTATGAGCCAGATGAAGCAAATATTAGTAAATTACAGCAACGACAAGAACGAAACTTCACCGTCTTGAAATGCAATTTAACATATTAAAGGGTGTCAAACTAATATCCCTTTCACCAATTTACATCTAACTACCTAAAATTCTATTAACTTTATTTCCTCTCAAGAGAAGAATTTAGCACCTTGTTGACACTTGTTAAATTAGCAATGTAATACTCTCAATGAGAATGAACATCACCGGCAGTTCTTGACGCGTTTGCCTATTGAGCATCGACCATATCGAACTCCAGTAAAAACCAAAATCTCTGAAGCTGATTTTCAAAGACGGTAATAAAATTTTTTTGTTCGCACAATAATAGAGGACATTAAATATAAAACGGAGGTGCTCTTAGAGTAGTTTTAATCTGAATCAGAAATGTGAGATCACATCCCGGATGCGGCTGTTTGCAATTCACTTCTTGCTAATGCACATTGAAAAGGCGAAAATCCATCCTCTCATAACTATGAGCAAATAGTATGGTAGACTAGGTTCATTAGCCTTAATTGGGTAACCAGAAAGAAAGCTTTGAGTTAAAACCAACTTTACTTCGCCTAGTAATTGACCTTGTGACACATTCAACCCATGGCAGAAGGGTTTTGGTAAATACTTAAATATATAACGGAGGCCTGTTTAGTGCATTTAATCATTATTCATTTTCCATCTGCTCTAATGGTCAGTAAATGGAATCAGGTACAAGAAAAAAAGATTTGGAATGCTGATTTTCCTGGGTTACAGTTTCTTCCAAAATAGAATGCTGGCGTAATACTGTTTTCTGTTCTCCATAATTCATTTCTTCTTGTGCCATACGCTACGCCGAGTAAATGGTTATTTAATGCGATCTATCTTTGTACATCTACATTCATTTAGTTTATGAAATTTACATGCAAAACAGATATGAAGAGACAGAATATATATAGAATTGCCCACTGGAACTATACGAAAATGAACACGTAACTTATATATTACAAAGTGGTCATGGGTCCAATTCTTCAATTATTTGATTTTGGGCAACATTGTAACCCTATTGGTTGTGCCTGATGAGTCAATCCATTCATTTGCCTACGCGATAAACCCTGCTGCGTCTTTTCTTTCGAAAATTCAAATTATCTGTTGTTTCCGCTCACGCTCGATCTACGCGATTATTGCCCTAATACCATTTAATTCGTTATCACCACTAACTTATACACAATGATAACAGAATTTTAAAAAATTATATAAAATTATCATTCGTCGCAATTCATTCTTTATTTCAGAATTCTAAATTGTATCATTTCTTTAAACATGTGCCTTGCCCAGTCGGCTGGGGCTGTAGAATACACTGACTGATTCTCTGCAGAGAGGTATGACCAACACCCACTACCCAACGAGTATCCTTGATATGACACTAAACAATCTGATGATAGGTTCCAATAATGCTAGAGCTTTGAGGAATGCGGAATACCCCTTCATTACCATCGCTCTCAGGTCCATTCTGGCTCAGAGTGGTAGCACCTGATAGGGTCCTATTTATGGGTCAAATAGAACTAAACTGTACTTTTATGCAAAACCGAATTGTTTAAAATAGAACTGTTTTTTGACATTGAACTTTTGAACTTATGCTAAACTGAATTGTTTGAAATAGAACTGTTTTGACATCAGTGTGTAAACAAAAACTATACTTATACTAAACTGAATTATTTGAAATAGAACAGCTTGTATAAAGTTGGATTTAGCATTAAATAAGCTATAATGGTTGATGTGCCATAAAACCAAACCAAATTTAAACATGTACCACAGTACATTTTAATTGCGGTTAACCCTAACCTTCCCCGGTACAGAAGACTGGCAGTTTTCTTTGTATATGCTGAGTAAATGAACATTTTTCTATACTGCTTACTTTAATGTAAGTTGCTTATCAAATGGAAATCATAGTGTCTACTCATTACGAAGAAGTACCGATTTCTTTGATGTTTCAGTGCTAAGGAAGGCACCTACTGCAGTTTATCTTTTCATTTCGATTGATTTTAGAGTAAAATAAATAATTGCGATTTTGATTAACATAAAGTAAATGCCAGGTATTTCACGAGTTGGTTTTTTACTATTAACGGTAAGTCATAGTTTTTTCTTTAACATTATCAAAACTAAATTTAAAAACCAAAGGAATTCATTATATTTGAATATATATCTCACAGAAATATAAAACAAGAGGGAAAATGTCTTAAAATATGCAAGGCTTTCAATAAGTTTCCGAAAGTAAAGTTTAAATTTCAGAGTTCAATAGAACTCAACATTCACATTTTTTTTGTTGTTTTTCTTTTCTCTTTTCAATCTCTAATAGTAGAGGTGGTGTTGGTTTAAGAACTGATAGAAATGGATCATTTTTTTTTTAATTTTTGAATCCTCTTTTTTACATTTGTTTCAATTGTTTTTGTTTAGTTGAGGTAGATAACAAAATGGACAGAACTCAACTTGAATTTCAATCCTAAACACCAAGAATCTTTTTCTTTAAGTGCGATTTTATTCATTCATTTTAAGATATGAATTAGTTTACCACCATGCGTATTGCTACTGTGACATCACGGTACTAAATAGATGTTGTAATGCTACCGCACCAAATAGTACGGCTGTAACGCCACGTGCACGAACGTGTTAAGGGCTATGTCGCTACGTCTCCAGAAGTAGTCGGACCCTGTTGTAACCTTGCCGTCAGAGAAGCTGACGAACACACGAAACTGTCTTAGTTCACTAACACAAAAGTTTATTTGCTACTACAACCTTTACATAGTCGCCGGAGAAAGAAAGAGAGTATGAAAGATAACTCGACCACATTAGCTGGAGAAAGAAAACAACATGTCATGTGGAGAAATAGAGAGCAGACACACACCTGGAATTTTCTTTCTGTATTTTCTTGTTATTCTAACGTGTTTGTTCACTGGTCTAAATTTTACAGTGTTACATCAGGTGTGAGACCTCTTTTCGGAGACAACTCCCAAAATGGGGCGCGTAAATTGTCGTCTGCCTTTACATCTTCGTAGCTAGGGTTCAAATGATGTCTTTACTTCATCATGTCTCGCTGTTAACTCTTTTAAACCCGAGTCGTCCCTTGTGTCGGCGGAGGAACATCCGTTTACACTGACTCCATACCTGCACAGAAGATTTGGGACCTCCGGGGCATTTTCTAGTCATTTTTAGTTACCGTAGTCATTCACCTGTTCTGGCTGACCAACACTCAGTGCCTTGTCCAAAGCCACTTTCTGGTTTTCTGTTGCAGTTCTAACGTACTTGTTCGCTGGTTTCGTCTCCACGAAAATGGGGATCGTTATTTTCGTCTCTCTTTACATTATCCCTGGCTAGTGTTCACTCATTGCATCCGGCTACTTACTTACTTTCAAATTCGAGTCGTCCTCTTACTTCCGCCTTATGTCAGAGGGAGGAACATATCCGTTTCTTGTAGTTTTACACCTGCACAGATAATTTGGGACTTCCGGTTTTTTCTAGTCACTTTTAATTACCGTAGTTATTTACCTGTGACTGGCTGACCTCCAAGTAGTGCTTTGGCCTGACTCTTAATTGGTAAGCTGGTCATTCCGTAGACTCTGTGACTGCTTTTTCTTATTATTTTTTCTATTCTCTCTTTCTTCCTCCTTCCCTATAAATTAGCCTCCCGTTCTCTTTATAAATTGGACCTACCATATCACGTTACATTAGTGATAGGTCGTAATTCTGAAAGATTTTTCATGTGTTACAGTTTTGTTTTAAAGATGACTTTCAGTTCTTTCTAGAATTTTTTCTTTCCTTAATTTTTCTATAAAAAAAGGACTTTAAAGATAGGATCGAGTGAGGTGACCATAAGACAGGATTATATATATATATATATATATATATATATATATATAGCTAGACACTGTATCAACTGCTTTTCAATAGAAATTAATATAAACTGGGTCCTGATTTGATGTCCATTTATTTTCAGCTTCTAATTCCGATATGGCTGATACAACAAACAGAAAATTCTTCTTAGAATAACCGAAATATCCACGTAGAATAAATCTCCAAAATTGATATAAACTGATTAATGCCAATGTTTGTAATTAAAAACTGAATTGTGCTACAATATATTCCGAAATTTACATTTTAAATTGAATACAAGGTGTTATAAAAGGTGGTTGAAAGTTGTTAAATTATGCATTATATGTCTATTGGAAACTGACCCCTGATATTTTAAAGCTAATCTTTCTCCAAAAGCAGGGAAAAAATCAATTTTTTCAAATGTCGTAAAGAAATCTATTATCCGAACCTTAACCTAAAATGTTTATGATAAAATAGCCCGTTCCCCTTTTTATCCGATGAATCTGAGGAATTGCTATGACTGAGAGAATTTCTTCCCATTGGCAATAAAAAGTAAATGTTCAATAAATTAAAGGTGAAATACTATTAGGTGAAGAGTTTGCTCTGATTGGAAGTGACTGTTGTTCACTGTATACTAATTACTGATTGAATTTGCTGCAAAACCTGTTTCACAAAATAACTAACTGGCTAACGAGACAATACCATTAAAGTTTGGTACTAAACTTAGCTTAGTACACAGCATAATATGGAATACTTCGAAAATAAACTTAGGAATATTGAATTTGTACAAACTTTGTTTGAATCACTGACCTATTGCAATTGACAAAAAATAGTTTTTCTTGTGCTTTTAGGCCTTTGTTTAAAATTGACTTTGACTTCTTTCGGGAATCTTATTTCTGAAAGGGTAAAAACTAACCTTAAAAGTGGTACCGAGTAAGTGGCGTTTAGTTCAAAATATACGTATTATCGACGGTTGGACAAAGAATTTATGTCCACTATACACACTCGTAAGTAAACAATAATGTAAAGCGACTTTATTCTATCCCAATGTTGGCATTTCATTTCGCGTGATGCTTTTTCGAAAGGTATTTATCCAACTGTTCTCCTCATGGATAAATAATACAGCAGATTGGGTTATTTAATCTTGGTATGGCAAACTGTCTTGGAAAAGGAAATTTGAATTCAAACCAATTGTATCCGGTTTAAAAATTGATATTGTGTCGCATCTGCTCGTGGCGGAAGGAGTGGGTGAAGTACTTAACCCGTCCTACTCGAACTGAAAGCTATTTCAAAGCTGACCTAAATTCATAAATCATGGATAAATTAATTAATATGACATATTTCCGAGTCAGGATATCTGAATGCGACTAGTCTGTCAATGTGAATTTTCTTGAAGCATTTTCTTGGAAGTTCAAATCTAGAGAAGTATACGCCGACCAAAACGGTGATTATAAAATAAGCATAATCACAAGTTTATAAAATCAGAAAATCTATTTCATCTTAGATTGAAATTAAAATAGGATGGCCAATTTGTACCTCTTATGACCTTGTTCCCAAATCTAAAAACAGTGCTCAAAGTCTTCGAATGATTAGTGCCTTCAATTGATTATTCGTGACATGCATGTTCGCAAATGGCGACCATGGAAAGGCTTTTCAATTTCTTGGAATAGGATATAGTCACTAGGAGTCACCTCCGGAGCGTAAAGAGGTTATGTTTCGATAAAAATATTCTTTATGGCCAAAAATATATTTAAAGGGTGTCTGGAAAATGAACACTTGTGTTCTTTTAAAGGTAACCAGGTTGAATAAAAAAAGATCTGATCAAAATAAACTCCTCATCAATCATGCTCACCATCAAACGTAAATTAGATTTTTGTCGCAAAGGGTCCTTAATCATCCTACCACTACTCGAGCATTACTTGCTTTGCATGGCTGAGTTCATCGCTTGACGCCTGAGGTTTCCCCAAAATGGGGAATACCGACAGAATCAAGCATTTTTGAGACGGCCGCACATGTGTCGCTATTTACACAGGAACCCCCACAATAAAAGGACCTTATTTCAAATCCTGCCTGGTGAGAGGTTGGATAAATGTCATATGTAAATCAGATTTGATTGCATTTTCTTAAGTGATCGATTTACTAAAACAGTGTTTACGACATTCAAGATACCTCTTGTTAGGTAAAACTTTGATTCCCATACGCATGTATTATATAATTTTATCAAAAAATCGTGAAGTTTGATTTATTGTGTTCCATTTTTGTGAAATACTTTTTAGAGATTCCTCAACAAAGTTAACTTTTGAACTGAATATTTTCGCGTATTTAGTGTTATTGATCAACTAATTTTCTATAAAGGTTGCTAACCTGAATTTGTTTAAAAATCGATCCATTACGTTTTTGATTGACCACTTAGAATCACAAATATTGTCTTCCATGCCGATCTCTATCAGCCAGCATGATACACATGACGAAAACAACAAAAAATATGCTATGAAATGCAAAAATGAAATAGAATAATAAAAATACAAAAAAAATAGGAAAAGAAAGCTTGCCTCATTATTTTTTTTTTAATCAACGAATAACTATCTCTAGTGACAGTTAGAAAAACAATGAAGTCCGTTATTTATTTATCCAAATGATTTATTTAAAGAGATATAAAGAAGTAAAAAAAATGCTTAGAAAACAGACTTAAAAAGAAAAAATAGAGTACATTACGCAAGATCGATTTTCACGGCACATCACAGGTTATTTCTAAAATTCATTGCACATTCGGTAACCGAATATGATTCAATTAGAAAGTAATCCCGTGTACGTTACGTTGAAAATTGCTTTTCAGACAGTTCGGTTGTTTATTACTCTGAAAAATGCATCAATCTTCAAACGTAGAGAATAAAGCTACCTCGCTGTAAATAAGTAATGGATGACTGACATTGTATGGTGACATCATAATGATTTGCCTTTTCTTTCCAAGACACTCTCTGTTACTATCTTTGATGGGTTATTTTCTTGTTTGCTCATTACTAACAAATATAAAACTAACGCATCCTTTTTCGTACATCGGCATCATCCATAGTTAATATTCAATCAAGGCTCATTAAGAAAATAGTTGTTAACAAACCTTTCTCAAAAGCTGTTATTGGTGAGTACAATTTTAACTGGATGTCTTGATAATGACCTTTTTCCAAAAAAGATGTTTGAATAACATTTTAGAAGGTATAACCATCTACTTAAAAAAGCCTACCTTTGATAAATCATTCAATCACATGGTTCTTTATTGTGATTGATTGCTTGTTTGGATTTTATGGCATATCAACCTTTGTAGGTTATTTGAAGCCAAATCCATTTTTTTACAAATAGTCAGTTCTATTTCAAACAATTCAGTTTAGCATGAGTACACAGTTTAATTGTCAGAAACACTTCTATTTCAAGCAATTCAGTTTAGTCAAACAGTTCTAATTTAAACAATTCAGTTTAGCATAAGTATGCTGTTTAGTTCTATTTAACACATAGATAGGGCCCTATCAGGTGCCACCACGCAGGGCAGAGTGGACCTGGGGGCAATGGCAATGAAGGGGTATTTCACATTTCCCAACGCCCCTGCATTACTTGACCCTAACCATCAGATTTTTGAGAGTCATATACAGAACACTCGTTTTTTTTGGGGGGGGGGGAGTCTTACCCGTCTGGAGAGATGCAGTCGGTATATTCTACAGCTCATGCCGGCTGGGCAATCTTTATTATGATAATTAAACTGTTCTTTGTAAACTAGTAATATTTTAATTGATGTGCCTTCACAATGTGTGATAATTTCCAAAATTTAGATTCCTAGTTAGGAGTTTGTAATGTGATATGGAGACAAAGTTAGAAAGCGACGGTAGGTAGATTTCTGGGAAAGGAGAGAGAAAAGAGAAAAAGTAATGAGAGAAAGCAGTCTACGAACGGGACAGCCAGTTGACCTGAGTGAGTCGGGCCAGGACAATCGTTGTAGGTCAACTAGTTATGGATGAATGACTACGGTAATGGAGGGAGACTAGGAAAATCACGGAGATTCTGGGGCTGTGGCTGTGGCTGATATGTCCTTCCTCTGATGCCGTGCGGAAGAGGGGGACGACGGCTCGGATTGGAAGGTTAATTGGACCGGAGGCGTAACGAGGTAAAGACAAGAGTGAGCTCTTGCTAGAAAAATGTGAAGGAAGTTCTGGTCCTCATTTTGGGGAGAGCTCCAAAAAGGGGTCTCACACCAGATGCGACACTGTGAAGACCAAACTAGCACATCAGAACTACAGCAGAAAACCAGTAGGAAAATTCAAGTTCAGTGTCTGCTCTGTTTCTCTTAATGACATGCTGTATCTCTATGTCGGACTAAGGCGGTCGACTCAGCTTTCATGCTCTCATTCTTTCTTCCGACGACAACTTAAAAAGTGTAGTAGCGAATAAACCGTTGTGTTTGTGAACTAAGACAGAGTTTTGTGTGTTTGTTACTCTTCTCAAAGAGAGGTTACAACCATACATTTGGTGTGTAACGGTACAACGTCATATTTGGTGCAGTAACATTACCAACGTATATTTGGTACCGTGGTGTTACAAGCGTACTCTCGCAAGATGTTGCTGATTCGATCTTTAATTAATTTCTAACTGTTTTGAGGTTGTGTATGATTAAACAAACCTTCTTAACTAGCAACTAGACAATTCTCACTGTACCGAAGTTAAAAGAAAATCGACCAATGCATTTCTCGTGGGTTGATGATACTAGCTTTTGATTTTTTACCTTTTTATTCAACTGGATAAAGTTAATTATTATGTACATCCTATTTAGTTATATTACTTCTTAATGCACATGAAACTACATTATCTATACGTGGTCTTTAATTCTTATGAATGAAATATTTTCGGAGGAAGATGTAAATATTTTCTTGGCGAACGTTACAAATTATTCCCTGAAGGAACTGTTTGACAAAATTGAATAGACTAAGAAATATTTTCTCACTTGAATTAATGAAATTTCAGTTAATTCCTGGTCGTATTATAAAAGAAAATTAAAGTTTATTAGAAAAGATATTGCTCCAATTTGACGACATAACTTGAAAGCTATTATCGAGTACACACACACATAAGGTCGGCGGAAAAGTTAATAGGCTGACCAAGATACTCCCATGAAATATGAATAAATGACGTTTATTTTTTAACGTAGTCGTAGTGGCCCGAAAACCTCTTCCACCGGTGTTTCACTGCTTGTATTTAATTGACTAAAAAGTCAGCAGCATCATGTTAGTAACTTTTCAACCTACCATAGTATTGTGTGTGTGTGTGTGTGTGTGTGTGTGTGTGCGTATTTAATATATATGAGTTGGTGCAGAAAAGTTCTTAGCACAACCGAGGAATGGATAATCTACAGTCAGGAAATGTACATGTTATTAATTATGTTCATCCTTCAATTTTAACACACGTGTTTCAAATTTGTTTTTAATTCTCAACCCCCAAAATATTTAATAAAAGGTCATTCCTTCCTTGAATAGACCAAGAACTCGTCAATTCCTCGTTCGTTTGTGTGTGCGCATGTGTGTGAATTTAGAGAAATGCGTAATGTGTGAGTCTAATTTATTCAGAATGAATAACCTCTCCTCATATTAATATATCTAAACGATTTAGTATATACTTTTGACACCTTTTCCGAACTGCATATTGAATGCACACACATACATATATACCTTATATGTAGGTATATTGGTATGTATACTTGCGTGTGTCATATATATATGTGTGTGTGTGTGAGAGAGAGAGAGAGAGACAGATGATTAGAGTCGGTTAATCTTAAATCAATATTTCGAATCAAGAAGTCCAAATTAGGCACCAATGCAACAATTTCTCTTGAGTAATTTGATTCATAATTTCTAATTTTCTTTCTCAGCCAATATTGACAAAGCAACAACCAGCCAATAAAACAAAAACAAAAAAAAAACAAATCAACATCATCAAATGCGGCAATCGATCTTTCCATATTCCTTACAGTATTTCAAGTGATTACCTGATAATCATAAGTTTATGAATTAACAAATTTCAAAATCACTTCTCCTCACATTCATAATTTAATATTTTGGCGGCAAACAACCCCGTAAAAATCATAAAAGCTAATTCGAATTTCTTTCGTTCTTAAAGTAATATCAATCGTTGGGTTTATACGATTAAGTAGGCCTTACTATCATTTTTCCAATTAGATTCTCTTAAATATTTATTGATATAATTTTCAGATTTCATTGATACTGATATTTAAACTAGTGGGGAAAAATAAATCTTATTTTATTTCTTAGTAAATTTTATATTAATCGGTTTTTATTCACTTATATTTTTGGATTATTTTTTTTTGTCTTGGTTGTTATCATAGTCATAGTTTGAACTTATATCCTCTGTTGTGAATAATATTTTAGGAATTTTGAATCTTACCCTAAACTTGTTGGGGGAAAAGTCGTGGTCTCGCGGCGAATGTGCTAGACTGTGACATCGTTGTAACCGAGATCGATCTCCAGTCGTGTTATTACATTTACTTTCGGACTAATTCCTTCCAGAAAGGCATGAACTGCTTATACCTTCAACCATGAATTAAATATTTCTACTTCTTTCCTTCGAGTGTATTTGGCATTAAATGACCCACGAAGGTTGACATGCCAATAAAGAAACCAAACAAAACTTGTATTTTTTAGGTGTCTGTTCAATAAAGAAAGATATATGAAAATATGACGCGACAGCGCGTTGTGTCTAATAAGATAAAAACTGTTTTTGAACTAAAAGAAAACCTAATGAGACAAAATCATAAAGCAAACGTGAAAGATTTTTTAAGTATAGGACATGAAAAAGGAAATACTTTGTGTCGAATTTCTTTACTTTTTTTAAGAATGGGTTGTGGGTCCGTCGATTTAATTACCGCCAAGTTGATGAGGCTTTGAATACCCAAATTAAATTCTCCTGTCGAAACGTAAGACCCCTTCCCGAAAGAGGGGTGTTCTGAATATGGCACTAAAGTGCATTCAATAGTGAGCTTTCATTTCTGGAGTACGTCTTCATTGCCATCGGTCCTAAACCCACTTTGACCCGGAGTGGTAGTACCTGTTCAGGGTCAGCCAGTCGGCGGGGACAATAGACACTAAACAATCTGATGACGAGTCTCCAGCCATGGAGATTTGGGGAATGCAGAGTACCCCTTTATTTCTATTGCTCCCACGTCTATTCTGATTCGGGGTGGTAGCACCTGATTGGGTCCTTCCTATCTGTGGGTCAAATAGAACAAGCTGTGTGTAAACCAATGACTGATGTGAAAATTTGACTGTAATATAGCAATACTTAAAACCATTGAACTATGTGAAAAAAAAGACTTCAAGCTCGTTTAAGAATGTTATTTACAAAATGAGTTTACAAATTATAGATATATTTCATAAATATGCATCTTAGCGACCATAGTCGAGGGTGTCCCGAAGGCTCCCTTTTCAATAGCTACAACACCGAGGAATAGGGGAGGGCGCTATATTCCTAGGATTGCTCCATAAAGGCAACCTGTTCCGGTACCATCTCATATTAAAACAGATGTGTTTAAACATTTATATAAGACAGGAATTCTTGTTACCATAAACCTGTGTACATTTTTTGTATGAAGAATGATTACTTGAAACTATAATTGTTCAGTAAGGAATATTTTAGTTACTTGAAACCATATAACGGTGTGCAAACAAATAACTATTGTTAAATAGAAAGAACTACCTGAAAGTGATATAATTATTCGATAGGAGAACTTGCATGCATTGAACTATGTGCTGATAATACGTATTAGATAAGAATACTTGTTATCATATTAAGTAAAAATAAACTTAGCGACCTTAGTCGAGGGTGTCCCGAAGGCTACCTTTTCAATAGGGGAGGGCGCTACTCTATTCCTAGGATTGCTCCACTTTTCTTTGATCCTAACCTTATAATGCTGAGTGTTAAGCAAGGCGGCATCAAGTACCATTTTTTTGAGTTTTTGGTATGACTCGACCTGGGATTGAACTCCGGTCTACTTTGTGCCAAAAAACTCTAAATAACAACAACTCAAAAATCCATTGGTAAAATGAACGTTATTGCCAAACCTCAAGACATAAGATAAATGAAAAAAAAACGTCATTAAAACTGATCGGTTAACTTAAACTTAAAACTACGGTAGTGTCACGTATTGTACACAACACTATCATCTAACTTTATCGTGTATATTTGATCACGTTCCAGAATATTCACTAATTCTAAACAAGGTCCCTCCTCCGAACTTTTGGCTCACGTTTGAGTCACGCTGAAAGTATCACTTCCTGTCAGATCTCTCAAGTTAAGTAGTGATGAGCCCACTCAGTACTTAGATACATGACTACCTAGAAACAGCAAGTTCAGTAAACAACTTTAGGCTAGTCTGCTAGACTAAGCAAAGCTTAGAAAATAAGTATATAGAATCCTTTATTCATTCAAGAAGAACAGATTGTTCCCATTCAGCTTGTACATACTTAAAGGATAATCTTCATTGTGATGTTCCTAGTCTGATCTATTGAACCAAGATATACGTCTTTTCTAGCATTTCCAGAGTACATTAGTAAATAATAATTCCTAATCTCTAAAATTCAGACAAAAATAACCGATTCAGAACGTTTAACTATGTAATTTTCTATCTATATATCTCAAAGGTCTGACTTCCTAAGGAAAGTCAAACCTGACCGATAAAATGAAACGCAGTTTTTTCCAGGCAGCGGTCGTGTCGATACTGCTATATGGATGCACTACTTGGACGCTAACAAAACGGCTGGAGAAGAAGCTAGACGGCAATTACACAAGTACGCTGCGAGCAATATTGAACAAGTCTTGGAGGCAACACCCCACAAAACACCAACTATACGGCCACCCACCTTCCATCACGAAAACTATCAAAGTTAGACGAACCAGACACGCAGGACACTGCTGGAGAAGCAGGGACGAGCTCATAAGTGATGTACTCCTAGGGACCCCCACATATGGCCGAGCAAAAGTAGGACAATCAGCTCGAACATACATATAGCAGATATGTGAGAATACGAGATGTAGTCCTGAAGACCAGCCAGAGGCGATAAACGATAGGGAGAAGTGGCGAGAGAGGGTCAGGCATATCTGTGCTAGCGGCATGACATGATGAATGATGATATGTCAAAGTGTAAATTTCTTTCGGTTGTTTTTTTTTTTTTTTCACGTCAATTAAAGAAGGCAGATATTCCTCTCTAAAATCAATATCTACACGCCACACTCTTCATACTCCTTATTTTATTTGACGTTTTGCTTTGTAAATATCTACGTTATCAAACGACTTAGAACAAATTAAAAGTAAATTTTCCATTTAGTGTGTAAGTCGGTGTTTCAATATTTAAAATTTTAGTTAAAATGTTGGTGTCGACAAAAGCATGAATAATAATTTTGGAAGAATGAAATTCAAACATACCCAATCGCTCAAAAATAAGGACAGACGTAACAATTTTGTATATTAAGTTAATTTTCTTCTAAATCAAAAATAACAAGATCTTTTAATTTCTAGTTGAACTTTATTCAATCATAATGGATAAAACATCGCACCAAAAATAAATTTGCTTAAATGAGGTTTACTTATTTTTAAACATATTTTTGGATTATGGTGAAGTTTTAGTGATAACAGCTAATAATATTCGTTTGGATTCGAGAAGGGTTCACTAGAAATAAAATGCCGGTATGTTTTTGGTTCAGAAGAAAATTAGCTTTAAAAACGTTTTATTAATCTATCGACAATACTGTTTTAGAATAGACTTTGTACTTCAAATATTCGATTCCTTAATTTATTGATACGCGAGTATACTCGGGTGCGTCAAACCTTTTGCTATATTTCGTTGTGTATGTCAAGCAGTTCAAGCTGTGATAAATACCCGCTTTGGCTGGTAGTATCGGGGTAGTTGGTGCGCTGAAACATTGTGCATTGCTTCACTCTGTGTGATTTGAAAGCTGCACAGATAAAGGCTCAGTGGAGTCTAATTTAGTAACTTAGGCTTTACGAGTTGGAACTGGGCCATAACGCAGCGAACGTAAACAAAAATCATTGTGTGATAAGTGAAAGCGCTGATGATCACAAGACAGTAACCAAATGGTTAATGAAATTTCACTCGTGTTTCTAGAACCTCGACAATCAAGTAGGCCTAAAATGTTGGATTCAAAAGCCGTAATCCAAGCCAGAGAGGCAAATACGGGAAAGTATTTGGTGAACTCAGAATCTCCTAATCCAGTGTTGTTCGCTACCTTCACGACCTTGGAGTTGCCAAATTGTGCTTCACATTAACAAAATATGGGAAAACTTCAGACTCACTCTAATATATGGTGTACATCCATAAAGTGAGCGAGAGAATCAAATTGAACAATCTATTCCAAAAGTGGAGACGGTACGAAAACAGAATTAAAAGAAAAATATTTGAATAATGATAAAAATCGTTAGATTACGTTTTCAAGTAGACATTACGAGGAAGAACAAAGATGTCAGAATTTGAAGAGATGAAATCATAAAACAAAAACGTAACAGCTTAAAAATTGCACAAAATGACATTTTTTAAATCTTTACCTGCCATTGCAAATCTCTTCGAGAGAAAGCTTGCACTTTTAGCTCAAGCTAACTCGCAGCTTGAAGTGCAGCAGACCTGATGACGAACTGCACGAAGAAGAGAATATGTCTACAGAGTCCATTCACTTCGCATTAATACTTGAGAAAAGGCATGAATCCATTTCCCTACTCGGCAATCGCTGAATACCAGGACAGTTGATACCCTTTAGCTTATAAAAGCAATCCATCGTCGTTCGATAATTTTAGACTGATACAAAACAGGATGTCCTGAGTATGACACCAAACTGCATATGATGGTAAAGCTTCAGTTCTAGATATCTGGGGCTGTGTGGAGTACCCCTTAATTTCCATTGCTACCAGCTCCACTCTAAATCAGTGTGGGAGTACTTTTTAGAGTATTCTTTATGGGTCAAATACATCTGTTTATATTTGATTCAGCTGTGCGTTAAAAACCTCTTAAGGGACAACACAAAATGTAAATATGAAGGTTCAATGAACGTGATTCCTTAACTTCTAGGCATGAAATAACCCTAGATGCGTTGACATATCGTTAATCATATTTACCAACCCCTCCGCTCGGGCAGGATATGACACAAGGTCAATTTTTAAGCGGAGTTTAACAGGTTTGAATTCAGAGTTTTCCTTCTCCTAGACTAGTTGCCTCACCAAGGCTGAAGAACCTAGTCTGTCCAACTATTTACCCATAGTTGGAGGGAGAATAATTGGATTCATACCTTTCCCAAGGGTATTAGTGCTATGTGAAATGCAATCAGTCTCGTCCAGGATTTGAACTCGTATCGTCGTGTCCAATTCCTACGACGATAACCATTACACCACGGACATATCGTTGAAATCAATTTGTACAAGCAGTAGCCTGTTAACTGGAAGAGAGATATGTAACCTCAATTAACATGAGATATGTCACCAAGGGAATTACTCAGGAGGGTACATGGACTATCCAAGAAGTAGGTCATGGAAAAACATTTGTCTAACACCTTGTTAATTCAATGTTTGTTTTCACACATTTACGGAAGTTTTTTTCAAGAAACATATTTTCGGGATATCATTCTGATTGTACCTTTACGGCGATTCTCTCTCTTTTCATCGGCATGGAATAATTTTCAGTGAAAGTCCCACATATATATATGTGTGTGTGTGTGTGTATATAAAGTTGGCTGATCGTAGTCGACGGCGACCCGAAGACTCATTTTCAATAGCTACTACACCGAGGTGTAAGGAATGACGCTACTCCTTTCCCGGGATTCTTCCACTTACCCTTGACCCGTACCTTATAATGCTGAGTGTTAAGTAAGGAGTCATTAAGTACCATTTTTTAATCTTTGGTATGACACGACCTGGGGGTGAAACCACGGTTTCCCGGATCATTGGCTAACACACACATACATCTTCACCGAAACCCACTGTCTTAATGTGCATAACTAGCTCCCAAGAGACATATATTCTACCATGTGTACATCCCTCACTTTCTCGAAAGAACTGTACGAAGTTCATTACTTTCTTTAGCATTTTTGGATGTGTAAGTAATTTCTATAGACATGTAAATGCGCTGTACAAACAAAATATTTCTATTGGAATAGAGGACAGTTTTGCTTTTAAAGAATCTTCAACACCTACTGACATGAATTTATTCCTTAAATGCACGAAATTGGCAAGTTCAGAGAAAGTATATTCTAAAGAGAAAGCAGTGGGCAGAAATACTTTTCTTTTGCCAATGGCTTTACATTTAAAAGAACTATCGTCACATTTCTAATTAAATAACACATCTAGTTCATTTTTAATTTTTCGCTTCCTCAACTTTTCTTTTCCAGAAGCGGGTTTGAAATTCTGTTTATGAATGCTAACATCATCCAACTTTATAAAAAAATGTTTCTTTCCAAATTGCTAACAGTAAACCTATGTTTCTTAGGTTTGTTAATATAAAGAACAAAAACCGTGTCCTCGTCACATTTGTTCGTTCATTTATGACACATTCGTTTTAATATCATTAATATGTATGGATTGGTAAAAAAAACCTTGAATGTTGATCCCTCTGGATTTTGATTGTTGTTTACTTAACTTGAGGCACAAACAACTGGAAAATATTCGATAAATTAAACCTGATGAAAAACATTACTTTACTAATACAGATGTTGTATTCGGGGGTATCGTAATGCAATGTTATCATATCTAGTCATTTTATCATTATTTTAAAATAAGAGAATATACACCTCTTCCTTGACTATATTCTCTTTAAATTAGGAACAGAGTCTTTAACTGACGGGCTTAGTTGAACTAGTGTTGCAGTTCGCCCAATTTTTGTGAGCACAAGTTTCAGTTCATTGTAATAGTCTCTCATTACTGAAATCGGTTCTAATGAGGATTTTCTAAATAAAAGTTTGAGTACAAAATTTCTGGAAAATATTTTTACATGTTATTGTTGCATTGTGCAGTTACCCACAAATTTAGTGGAGACATTACAGAGATGACAACGAGTTCATAAAAATGGAAACAGTCAGGTACGTGGTCACAGAAGAAATCAACTTTCGCTTTACTACCGGTGTTTCAAACTCCTTCTTCCCCTGTCTCAAAAACAGAGAAACATAAAGTGGGATTCTTGATTCGATGAAGGACAGATCCTCTTTACGAAATAGTAACCCGCCCCCAATGGAGTGTGGTTTCATTAGCCCCGAAATTTAAGTCGTTATACCAGTTGCCGACTGGTCCATTATAAAAATTATCAACTCGCTTGTGACCGTTATGACATAACAGTATTCGTAGTTTTTATCAGTTACACAGCCGAGCACCATGTTCAATGATGCAGGAGGCTGCCACCATATTAGATTATTCTGTTATCTGCTTATGACAAAAAAAGTGAGGCTAGTCAAATTAAATCATGAGTCCAAAAAGTTATTTGAAAGTTATGCGATAAAGTAAAATCTTAAAAATAGATCCAAATTCTCTCGAACAGTCACAAGAGAAGAAATCTAAATAGTTAAATATCAGGAAAAAAAAGAATGAGAAAGAATTGAAGAGGTCACGGAGGCTTTGAATACATTTGGATTCACTCAAAGGAAAACATAAGAAAGTTGCAAATTGGAAGGCTCCTTGGGATACAGAGTTATGGTTTAAAAAATAACATTAAATCTAATTTTTCCCTTTTAAAAAGGTCATTTCACGCCTTAAGCTTTAAATTAAACTGTTTGTTAACCTCTAGTAGATGTTTTGACTGGAAATAAGCACGTGTGTGAGTAGCAGCAGTAATCCGGTTTTCTTCTTTGCTTTTGCAGAATCCTAATCAAGAACAGACGCTCCTTCAATTATGTGGTTTATTCTAAAAGACACGTTATCACGCTTTTAATGCTTAAATCACTTTTAGACTGTACGTTCAAATATTCAAAGCCATTCGAAAATATTCGGAGAATATTTGAAATCAGTTATTACATCTAAAAAAAAAAGCATAAAGACCCTAGGTTGGTTATTGTGTCTACTGTTACAAAATAGTCACTCATCTAAGTTCTGAATAGGCTGAAGTTTGTTTAATTTCAATCATATCGGGAGAAACGTGGTTTTTGCTTGACTTGACTCGAAGTCAGCTGAAAAGTATTATTGATGATGATGATAGTGGAGTCAGTCTCTAGAAGTGAACATGGATTAAGAATGCTGGTGTGGCGTTATCGTTGGAGGAAATGGAGTCAGAGACCCGAGTTCACATCCTGGAGGTTTGCGTTAGATTTCGCGCTAATATCCTTGGGAAAAGCATGAATCGACCAAACTTCTTCTATTCTAACAGTGAGTAAATAGCAGAGTATACCGGTTGATTAAAAATTGATTTTGTGTCAAAAAATTACCCGTTATGTTGAGGGTTTGGATAAAGACTTACATAAAATGAAGATACTTGTGATACAAGGATTAATTTGACTTTATGTTCAAAATTCATGGAGTTTTACTTGATATGTGATCATGTTAATTTAGGGGAAATGATTTGGGTTCCTGAATCTTTTACTTACATATCCCCGGTATCCAACAGAAGTAGGAATTTAAAAAAACGCACGTCTTTGTCGACACGTGACTTTTACAATTTACAAGAAATCGGTAAATTATCTGATTCCTATAAGATTTTCGATACTTAATTCGATAAAAGAGGAAGTTTTATTTAAAATAAGTGTCCACTGAAATGTGAGAGGAAGCATACTGTCTTGTTTTTATTTCTTTTCTTTTTTTTTTCTTTTTGAAAGTACAGATTTCTTTCTGTAACAGTTAATAACTGGAAAATAAAATACTCTATACAATATTTTAGGAATGGTATCAATAGAAAGTAAACGCTTATTCACGGTAGTTGTTTTTTTTAAGTGATGCTTAATCAATTGATAATCTTCGATTAGATCCTTTCACTTACTGCTATGAACTGGAATTTTATTGCATATGAAAACGATGTATAAACGTAAATGATTTTATTTCCTTTTTAGAAAAAATATTTACACATTTTTTCTAAAAAAGTAGGCACAAGTCCTGTATAAACGTAAATGATATGATGAAAAATATATTCAGCAAATGTCTTTAGTATTTTTTATCTATTTATGTGGCTTTTTATTGGGTGATATTTTACGTGGTGAAATTTGGAGTAACTATAAATACATTGGTTAAGGAGGGGGACACTCTTAACAAAAAATCAGTTTTTCAAACTTCATGGGGATTCAATTTTTTTAAAGATATCCCTTCCTTGAACTGAAGCGCAAGTAATAAGTGAGTGGTTTCCAACTTAGAAAATCTTTTAAACATCTTACCATATAGACACGTTTATAAATTCGAATGTTAAACTAAAAGCCCTTTTAGACACGAACTTTATAATGATTTAAAAGATTGACATTTCATATATAATGCCCGCCTACTCTCTGTAACATACATGTAAAAAATTCGCCAGTTCAAAATAAAGAATTGTATTGGAATAACTTTCGATTCTAATTGACTTGAATAGAAATCCAAAAGGTTTGGAGTAGAAAAATGCTGCATTTCAGCGGACAGTAATAAATAGTCAATAATTTTCACTTGGGTCTTGTTTTTTCCAATTGATCAGCTCTCCTCTTCTTTTATAGAACTTTTTGGTGTGGACGATAATGTTTTTGATTATCAATCGCTTGACTGAATTTTTTCTTCAGCTGTAAGACAATTATATGTGTACATTTTTTGCCCAGATCTCCAGCTTTTTATATCGTTGTGACAAGAAATACTTTCCCTTTTTAAATTTAATTCTGTAGACATACCTCTCATCAGGCATTATACTCAAACAGCAGCAAAGATTTACTTTTTAGATTACCATAATTCTAAAAGTGAATGTCTAGTATAAATCGAGACTTCCAATATTTTGTCAGAGTAATACTTTTAAATACATAGAAAATAATTAACAGTTAATGGTTGCATATTGGGTGCCTCATTCCTACGGCCTTATGCCACATTAAAGCAAAAAATGTAGTAAATTACAACTGATAAAAGTAGCCTATTTTACTTATCTATTTAGTTTAGTGACAGGAATTTGAAATTATTTATTTTATTAAAGAAGAAAAAACGTTGTCATTACGATATTTTTACTTTGTTTTAAATATAGGCTGTCGATATTCCCAGCAAAAAAGTACGGATTGTTTGTTAGAACCAACCGTAGATCAGTTCAATCTTAATCAGACATTGGTTTTTAAAGTTCCATCGGTTTAAAAATATAGAGAAATATATTGGAGTAGTTTCTTTTCCAGAAATACAGAGTACCATTTCATTCATGTCTACCAGACATTGTTTAATAAAACTTTTATGATTAGGTTAAAAGTATTGTTTTTCTCTAACATTGAATTGCATGAAACCAGAAAAATATTCATTGTCTGTAGAACTCTTTTTAACTAGAGAAGCAAAACACAGATCAACCAGACTATATTATTTGAAGAAAGAAGATTCGTATCGTTAAAATGTTTTAGCTATAATAAATTGCTTTATTCAAGGATACTTAATTTTTTTTTTCAATATCTAGGCCTCTTGATGTCTGATGATAATTTATTTGATAATAATTTCTGGGTGTTCTGATCTGATCAGAGAGTGGCAAAGATGATGAAGCTGACAAATATCCTTACCTTCTCAGTCTTTTAGCAAACAAAAACAATAAGTGTAAGTTTTCATTTGAACTCGAACGCAGAAAACTAATCGCATTGAAATAAAAACATTTGAGAAACAATACATTATATGCATAAAGATCAGAAATTGTTTTGTTAAATGCTATAGCGGAAAAATAATGTTATCCTTATGTTTTTCTCTTTTTGTTTCTTAAACTGTATGTTAAAACAGTTTCAGGAAGAAAAAAAATCAAAACCTCCCACAATGTCAAGTATTTCCGCTCAAAAAAGTTCAAGTTTTAAAATTTCAAAGGAAACTCATCAGTGTATATTTTTTTATTCTTTATTTTTAATCGTCAGCGAAGAAAAAGACACAAGCTGCAAATGTTATTCCATGTCGGATGACATAAGGAAAATTGCAAGTAGCCAAAAGGCTTAGACAAACGATTTTCGTACATGTTCTTGCAAAAAAAAATTATGTTAAAAACAAAACTAATGAATGATTACAGGCAAATATCTAAAAAAAAAAATTCGTGCAAGTGAAAAACGAAAAATATTTCCGACGTAGGAACTAAGAAAAAAGAAAGGCTAAAAAGAAAATACGGAGATTTAAAAAAAAGAAAGAATGACTTAGTCTTTCAGAGGATTGTAGGAATTAGATCCGCCATCAGCTAAATTCATGTGTAAGAAAACAAGTGGCAATATAAAAAAAAAAACGAACAATGCGTTTACTTAGCCAATAAATTCTTCACGCCTGTTATCCAACATGCGAATAACGTTAAACAGTAGAGCCACCTGGAAGTAACTTTATGAACTAAGAAGCAATGAGGAGACAAATCGTTTAGTCAGATAAAATTAGATGCCTCAGTGCAATAAGGACATTTCTCTTTGATGAAACTTTCAGTTAAGATTTCTGTGTTCTGTGAGAAACAGTGTGGATTTTG
Organism: Sepioteuthis lessoniana; assembly: GCA_963585895.1. Lineage (NCBI taxonomy): Eukaryota > Metazoa > Mollusca > Cephalopoda > Myopsida > Loliginidae > Sepioteuthis > Sepioteuthis lessoniana. Next base: position 91,687,694 of record OY757916.1, read on the forward strand.
TAGAGGTGTCGCAAGCTATTTGCCGATAACAAGTTTGACATTCATAGCATAAACATCAACGGTAGAAGCATAAAAAATAGATAAAATATACTTCCTCTATTTCTCTTTCTCTTTCTTCTTACACGTCCTTAGGATACGCTAACTGTATTCATTGCACAGACTAGGACCCCTCCACCCCCAGAAAAAGTAAAATGTTGTCCAGGCTATAACACTAAAATGCATCTGGTGATGAGGCAACAGTTGTAGAACACTGAGGAGTGCAAAGTCAACCTTTCATTGCCATTACTACCAGATCCACTCTGACTAACAGTGGTAACGCGTATTAGGGTCTCATCTATAGGTCAAAGAGGTTCACTTAAAAATTATTCACATTGGATAGAAAAGCTTGAAACAATATGTGTGTAAAAGAATCAAAATTTTATTAAATAGAAATATTCACTTTAAAGGGTCACAATTAAATTATTTTAGCTTGTGACATGAAAAAAAATGAAGAGATTGAAATGGAAGTATAAAAATGTGAACCATTATGATCATAAATAAACATTAAATTTTAATATTCTCATTTCTCTTAAAAGATATTAAGAGCATAATACGGAGGTGCCCGTGGTGTAATGGTTATCGTCGTAGGAATTGGACACGACGACACGAGTTCAAATCCTGGACGAGAATGATTGCATTTCACATAGCACTAATGCCCTTGGGAAAGGTATGAATCCAATTATTCTTCCTCCAGCTAAGAGTAAATAGTAGGGCAGACTAGGTTCTTCAACCTTGGTGAGGCAACTAGTCTAGGAGAAGGAAAACTCTGAATTCAAACCTGTTAAACTTCGCTTAAAAAATTGACCTTGTGTCATATCCTGCCCGAGCGGAGGGGTTGGTAAATATGATATGATTAAGAGCATAATACGTCAGCTGCAAGTCTGAAAAAGCGCAGAGATAGCCAACTTATTGAAAGTGACCTGATCTTTCGCTTGGGGAGGAAACGTTTCATATATGGCCAAGAGAAAACATTCTAAGCCACCAGGCATCGCACGGAGAGCTAAGTTCGTCCGGAATGCCCTGAACTGGATCAAACACGACTGCCAGCAGATCTTATCCGAGCTGAGGAGTTCAATATCAAACATGAGTTGCCCGAGAGTATCAAGTACAAGTCTAACATGATTCTGATCCTCTTTGCTTGAGCCAGGAGTTGCTAGCCGATAATTCTCCGCCTCATAATGCAACCCTGAAACGATCTTGACGTAAATTTTGTGAACTTCGACGTCTGGGGCATCGACGTTGTGAGGAAGAACAACCCAATGACTAGTTGTTCCTATCATGAAGGAAAACTTCTTACCGCCGTATCGAGGCCAATGATAGATTTACTGAATTAACCTCCTGTAACACAATAAGCTCTTTTTGTCTTGGTGAACATGTTTAGTTACAATAATGCATATCAGTGTAGGTGACAGCGTGTCTATATCAGTAAGTACATTGGCGCCTATATAGTGTAAGTGTGAATGTCTTCCTTTACGAATGGATATGTATGGGTACGGGAGCAGAGGTAGTGAGCATTGCAGTATCAAAAGAATAGCCAAAAATATTAGGGAGACCAGCCGATTTTAATAGATGATAAAATAGACTATGATTTCTCGGTGGAAATGAAAGGTTAGTTTTTTAATGTCCATAAGAAACTCAAATCTTTGATGCCAATACGGTAATTGGTCAATAAATAAGTGCATCTTTTTTAAATACTTTATTCCTGTGTGTGGGTCTGTATGAGAGAGAAGTTTTTCCTACGACTGATCTCCATATATTCACGGAAGCAATCAGGAGTTGATGAAACGAGCCGCACCGGGAGCCTGTCCCCACCCATCAAATTTGGTCAGAAGAAGAGCATAGGCAGCACTGAGGAACCGGCTGTCAGACACAATAGGATAAGAAACTGTCGATAGGCCGAGAGTGATAGATTAACGTTAAAACCCATATTGCAGCGTCACACGCACCTCCCACCGACCGGGATAAGCAAGGAGAGAAATTATCAATAAAGACGGCCATACGTCAGTATTTTGAAATTCGTTTTTGCTTTTTCTGTCTGGCCTGTAGTGTTTTGACCAGGACTCGGTGGCTGATACATTTCTATCTGTGGGTTAGATAGAACTAATGGCATACTTATGCTCAACTGAACTGTTTGACTAAACTGAATAGCTTGAGAATTAAACCATACTTACATTTAAACTGCGTGCTTATGCTAAACTGAATTATTTGAAATAGAACAGTTTTTGACATTGAAACTGAATTTACACTAAACTGAATTGTTTAACATAGAACTGTTTTGACATTTAACTGTGTATAAACAAAATCTTTACTTTTACTAAATTGAATCATTTGAATTAGAACTGCTTGACTAAACTGAATAGCTAGAAATAGAAATGTTTTTTCACTATTAAACTATACTTACATTTAAACTGCGTGCTTATGCTAAACTGAATTGTTTGAAATTGAACTGTTTTTGACATTGAAACTGTACCTACGCTAAACTGAATAGTTTGAAATAGAAACGTTTTTGACAATTAAACTGTGTACTCATGCTAAACTGAATTGTTTTAAATAGAACTAAATACATAAAAATGGATTTTGCGTTAAATATCCTACAAAGGTTGATATGCCATAAAACCCAACCCAAACAAACTAATAAACAAAGAATTTTATGCGTCTCATTCTCTAGGAGGGGTTCTAGTATGTGCATATATCATTTGATAGTATAGTCACAATTCAATTTCTTGTACAATTCCCAGTGGATCACCTTCCTTACCCAATCGTGCCTAGTCTTATACTCTTTTTTTATACGAGTTTGCTACATTCGCTTATGTGATTAATCATTTCGTCTTTGTCACCACATAACCAACACTTGCTATTTTGTAGCATTTTATTGGTTCTCGCTTTAATATAATTGGTCCTTATGGCGTTTTTTGTGTTTCAGTTTCTCTCTATAATTATTCTTATTAAATTCTGTCGCTCCTGCTGATTCTCCAAAACACCACTTCTCATCAAGATTCTCATCGCTGGCTTTACATATCGAAATGGTAAATGTATTATTCTGAAGCACCATGATAATAAATCATACACTCAAATAAGATGTCCCAAACGCTCACAATCTTGAAATATGTGCTTAGTTATTCGTGAAAAGTGTCCGATTCTTTTACATGCCGAAACAAGCTTATAGATTGATCAGAGAGGGAGGGGAAAAAACTCATTTATCAGAATATTTTTTTTATTTTCAGGAACCTTTTCTCTCACCCACCCAATCCCACATCCTTAACTTGAATCTGTGCAACTTTATTCGGTCATATTGACGCCTTATCATTTCTGGACAGGCTAAGAATGCCGAGAACCGATTTGTCTACGAGCTCATTTTGCTAAAATATATGGTGCTAAATGTGGCCTGCTTCGTGGATGAAATCGTCCTTTCCCACAATGTCTAAGGTCATTGTCCGAACGTTGCCAAAAACCAGGATTATGAATAATATTTTCTTACACAAGGAGCCGTTTACAATTTGGTACTATTTACCAACCCCTCCGCTCGGGCAGGATATGACACAAGGTCAATTTTTAAGCGGAGTTTAACAGGTTTTAATTCAGAGTTTTCCTTCTCCAAGACTAGTTGCCTAACCAAGGCTGAAGAACCTAGTCTGTCCTACTATTTTACCCATAGCTGGAGGGAGAACAATTGGATTCATACCTTTCCCAAGGTTTACAATTTGGTAAAACAATTTTCTCTCTAATTAGCCTTGTGTTTTCTGTTAAACTCAGGTTTCATGGAAAATAATGGCTAAATTTGCTTTTTTAATATAAAGTTACCCATTATATTTCAAATAAGAAAAAATATATACATTCGTTATTACGCTACCTCCGGATATTTAAGTGTCACCATAACAAATGAAATTCTATGAAATATTTAGGAGAAAGCAAAAAATACAGACAATGACTTTGTATTGCTCCATATTTGGTTTATATATCTTATACCAGTCATGGACAGACTGCAGTTCGCACTCCTTTCTGAATGGCTTGCGTAAGACTTCACTCTTTCATTGAAAAGATCTTTTCACCGAAAAGAAAGACATCAATTATTTACAAGGCAGATGCTAACGCGCATCGTCTTTACAAGCAAAAATGGTTGTGGTACATTCAGCGTAAAAAATAACCATGACTTTTTTTCGCAGTACGGCCCGCCATGTCTCATGTTGTCTGCTTCGCGAAAAAGATAGCCAGTCTTTTTAAGAGTGTAGATGACACAATGTCTTATCGACAAATAAATAATTTGATAAAGGTAGAAGTCATTCAGATTTTTTGTGTGTAATTTGTAAAATAAATTTTATCAGTTAGTCTACTTTTATCTTTCATTGGACGCATGAATGATTATTCGTTAGAAACAATTGGGTCATGAGGCTGGTCGTAAAAAGAAAATTTTCTCTTTTCTTAAAACGAATACGTTAAGAGGAAACGTAAAGATAATACAATACGAGGCTCAATCAATGAACAAAGCGCTGTTTACAGTTGAATCTTTTTTTCAAGAAATCAATAGAGATGGGTCCTGTCATCTCCCATAAGACTATCCACATGTCATTTTTTACTGACCACTGCACCCAGAACATTTTCCTTTCAGGAGAGTGAATGCAGTCCCTTTTCGAGGATTGTATTTTCGACTCGGGTTTGTAGTGTGAAACCCATCTTTAGCCCATTCAACATTTTCATCTTAAACATTCTTCTTCGTACACATCACAAATTCTGTAAATTTCACGTGGTTTGCACTTCTTAACCAAGAAAAATTTGATGAGAGACCTCTGTTCAATCCTAGGGTACTGTTTGATTTGCTGTCATTTTGAATTGCCTCAAAATAAATGTTTGTTTGTTTTGTTGTTTTTTGTTTTGCTTTTTTTTTCTTCTCTTAAACAAATTCTAAATAATCAATGTGTGCATTTTTTTGAAAAAAAAAAACATTTTTCTTTTTGGTGCTTTAAAAAAATCCCTTTATTTGCTAAATAACCTTTGTATTTACCCTCGTAAAATTCATTCGTAAATCTTGATTATTTTATAGAAAATGTTTGATTTATTTTGGAACGTAACAAGTTTTATTTTTTTAACCATGAAATTTATAAATGCGTAAGTTCAAATATTATTGCTGCTTTTAATCTATCAATACAAAGTGTGCATTTTGTAAATAGCGAAATAGTCAGAGTACCATACAGTTGTAATAAATTAAAAGACTTTATTTTGGTTAGATAATGTTGAAATATTAAAAAGGGTAACATTCATGTCATGAGATCTAATTAAAAATTAAGCTCTGTGGGCTAAGACTGCTGAATACGCCAACTACATCTCTTCAGAGATTTTAGCATCATTAATATCACTGAAGGTAACCCTTTGCATGCAGATATGATTAAGGGTGTTACCTCGAGACCCATTATGAAATGTCTTTCACATTTCGCAAAATACAAGACGGACCCAGTTGTTTCGAAATCGACAATTTATTTCCTGACAGTAACATTTCATACAGCAGTCGTCCCCGAAACGAGAGAAAAAGATAGGTTAAAAGAATTACTAGTGTTCATTAGAAACGCAGATAGTTTCATTTGTTAGAGATGAACAATCAAAATACTGACTTAAACTCCTCACTCCGACCAGGCCTGTCACCTACCCACTAACGGGGCTGCCCGTCTCTCGACCCGAATCTCACCGACGCTGCTTCACCGACCAACCAACCAACCACCCGATCTCCGATATCCTCTTTTTATTTCCTCAAATATTTCTTAATTACTGCTTACGTAATTACTAAAAACTTTTCATGACCTCTCAGCTGTCACAGCATTCACAACATATCTTCAACATTCTATCCGCCGTAGATCTCAAAACTCCCCTTCAACCCCACAACCCAACCTGCGATACGTGCACCATTTGACCTTTCTCGAATGCGACTTAGACTTCACTTCAAACTTTTTTGCTAACTCACAATTTATGACAACGAATAAAACAATCAACAAACATAATTAACATCCTTAATTATATTACTCCCTACCCCACAATGAGTGTCACGAATATGCCATTAAACTGCAACTGATTGTCCAGTCTTGGAGCTTTGGAAAATGTGAATACTCCTTCATTGCCATTACTCCTAGGTCTGTTAAAGTCCCAACTATGGGTCAAATAGAACTTGATAATCATTTACTATATTGGAAACCATTTAACTTTGTAGAAATAGAACTATTAGTGTTAGCAATACTTGAAATAATTTGTGTGCAAATAATGGATCCTAGCTGGTGCAAAAATTGTTAACAACAAACTATTCGCTTACAAATCATATAGTTAATATGTTTATAAACAAGATTTGGCATTAAATAACCTACAAGGGTCGATATGCAGTAAAATCCAACGAACCAACGTAATTAAACACAAAATAAAAAGGAACAAAACTTTGAGATAAATTCCACTGATATGAAGAATTCCCTTGAGGGAATAGAATATACGCATATATGGCAATTAGAACTGATATTGTGCTTCAATAATAAAAAATGATAGTAAAAGTAATTCTTTTCTTTTCCAAAATAAAAAAAATACGTCACTATTGGTAACCATTGACGTCAACACCGTTATAAATCGGAGCACAGCTAAAATATTTCTCGTTTTCACCGCCATTATGAGGTAAGTTTAAGTTCAACTCCCTCGGGAGCCTGGGTTTCTCAGTTGGTGGTAAAGCAATCTTCTACTTTTTCTACTCACATTATCTTTTCAATTACATATTCTCCTCTTGAAATATACCTACGTGGAATGAACACTCTTAAACAAAGCATTAAAGTTTAATTCTGATAAGCTACATGTAATTATTGATGTTAGATTGTGGCTTCATGAAATGTTTTAGTCATAATCCTTATAATTCTATTGACAGTAAAATGTTACTTTTTTTTTTGTAAGCATTGTTATTCACCATAAGATTTTTTTTGTAATACGTTTCCTTTCCAGACATAAAAATCTTCTCTATTATGTTTTTGAATGTTTTTAACCTCTCTCACTAAGAATTTTATTCAAGGAACTTTTTTTTTATTTTTATGACCTAAAAGAAAGAATAAATTGAAACCCAATATGATTTTACGAACGCCTGAGAATTAGACTGTCGTAACATAGTGATTTTAAATTGTAATCCTAATTAAATAGCGACTATCATTGGGTAGAATAATTCCATCCGGCGTTCAATATCCTTGAAGTTGTCATATTTTGAGGGAACATGTACTGCAAAAAAATTACACTATTTTCTCCGTCGGTGGGGCTTAGAATACCCTGCCTCTACTCTCTTCAGGGCTGTAAGTCTCATTCGAAACGGGGGTCCTGGTTTGATGATGACTCATCATTTATGAAGATCTGGAAAGAGTGGAGTATACTTTGATCGCCATTACTCCCAAATCCACTCTGACTCAGAATGGTAGTACTTGTTAGTCCCATCTATAGGTCAAATAGATCTGTTTTAAAATTATTCATATCTTATAGAAATAAATACTTTAAATATACGATAGAAAATATTTTTAATATGATCTTTACAAAGTTTTTCTCAAACTTAAGTCGTAAGCTATATTTTGGTAGTATATAACTAAAAAGCAAGGTAGGATGGATTTTATTTCTTCGCTCTTATATATACTGTTCATTTCTTCAATTATACTGTCAAGATGTCGATAAATTAACTTTTATACTATTGCCCTGATTGGCTTTTGTAATATACTTTTCAAATAGAAATGGATCGGTTCGTCTCGATCAGACGCTTAGTAGCAGCATTTTTCTTTGTACGCAAGAAACCACTTGTTTTTTGGGTTTTTGTTTTGTATGAGCATTATTGGAAGTTGTTTTTAGTTGGAAAGTTCTCAGATTTAAATGGGTACAAAATTAATTGACTGATGTGTCAATGATTCAACAAATATATCAAGAAATAGACACTTTAGGGAATCTCGATTTTCAAGAGGTCAGACCCTGAGGATCATCCTATTCTTAATGTGATGTCAATTAAAAAACACAACCAATTTAAACCAGTCTGTTCATATATACATTTAACAGAGATCTTCGTGTGATGGTAGAAAATAAAATGAGTTAAATATCTGAGGGTTTCTCTCTCTCTCTCTCTCTCTCTCTCTCTCTCTCTCTTTCTTTCTTTCTAAATGAATTTCTGCCGTATTTAGTGAAAAACAAATATGACAATCAAACTAATACTACTGAATAGACACGTTGCGTTTTCCTTTAAGACTGTTCTCCTTATTGTAAATGCAGCGGAAATTTTCAAAGACAGCATGCTTTGATCATATCACGATAAAAACTGAGGCTTTGATTTATTACGTTAACTCAGATTTCTTTAAAAAAACAAATGTTCAGTAACACGTCTTCCCTTTTTGCCTTACGTTGATGATTTTAGACTGGGTATGAGTGTTTCCTGTTCGTCCCTTTTAATAAGGCAACCACAGCTGTTACGATAATAGTAATAACAGATTAAACTAATTTAAATAATTTTTGTCATGCACAATATACATATTGAAAAATAGTTATTTACTCATATGATTTTTTCCTGATTGCGGTGTTTTTGACATTTGCTTGTATTTAATATCATTTGTGATCGATTGTTACTTACATAAAACAACCCGGGCTAAGCAGGTGCAAATTCAAATACTAAGAAGGCTACTGGCTTTTCTCTTCGTACTAACGCCCTAAGACTATCTGGCTTGGCATGTAAATAAACTGATATAGAGTAAATTTTAATGCTATGATAATTGAATGATAAGCCGAAATAAAGTACCGCTTAGCAAACAAAGACCATCATGTCGACGGGGTTTGCAATATCCTGATTGCATCTCTTGCAGAGAGATAAAAACCCCTCCAAAAATGAATGTCCATGGTATGACACTAAACTGTACCAAAGGGTGACGCTCTACTTTTGGCATTTCTCTTATGTTCACTCTGATCAGGAATGAAGGTACCAATAAAGGTTTCATCAATTGGTCAAATCGACCTGCTTGCAAGTTTTTTGCCCTCTCTGGGAATAAATGATAACATATAACTGTAAGCTAATTGTATTATGAATATTTATTTGAAGTTATTATTGTTTGCTCAAAATTACTATTATTAGTTACTAGAAACCATAAAGCCGTGTGTATATATGACGATCATTAAATAAAAAAAGGAAAAGTAAAGTTGGCGACAGTAGTAGAGGGCGACTAGAAGGCTCCCTTTTCAATAGCTAAAACACCGAGTTGTAGGGGAGGGTGTTACTCCTTTCCCTGGATTGCTCCACTTTACTCTAGATACGTACCTTATCTTGCTGAGGGTTAAACAAGGAGGTATCAAATACCATTTTTAAAGTCTTTGGTATGACACGACCTGGGATTGAACCCAGACCTCCCAGACTATTTGCGAACAGTCTACCCAATAGAACAAAGAGCTGGTTTAAAATAATTACTTGAAACCAAATAATTAAGGGGAGTGCAAGAGAAGAAATGGCTATTGAGGTGGACTGCGGCCATAAAGTGAGTGATTTCGTATTCCAGTTGCACTATTACGTTCACTTTTAGACGAATACGCTTGGGAAAGGGAAACACCCGTTTATGACTTCAATCGGTTGAATCGTTCCACTACTAGTTTCTACAAGGATGGCATTGGTATAAATTAATCCAGCAAATTAATAGGCTATTAAATAAAGAAAATAAACCAAACCATATAATTATTAGTATTAGCTAGGAATACTTGAAACCATAGCATTATATGCAAATCATCTGCATTAGATAGAAATACTTGATATCATAGCTGGGGCTACAGACTACACCAACTATATCTCAGCAGATGGGGAATGATCCCACTTCTAACAAGAGACCGAGATATGACACAAAACTGCATCAGATGTTAAGGTTCCAATTCTGGAGCTTTGGGGAATGTGAAATACCCCTTCATTGCTATTAATCCCAATGTTTGAGGAGGTGCCCGTAGTGTAATGGTTACTGTCATAGGAAATGGATTCGGCGACACGAGTTCAAATCCTGGCCGACACTAATTGCATTTCACATAGCACTAATGCCCTTGGGAAATGTATGAATCCAATTATTCTCCCTCCAGCTATGGGTAAATAGTAGGGTAGACTAGGTTCTTCAGCTTTGGTTAGGCAACTAGTCTAGTAGAAGGAAAACTCTGAATTCAAACCTGTTAAACTTCGCTTAAAAAATTGACCTTGTGTCACATCCCGCCCGAGCGGAGGGGTTGGTAAATAGGATTAATCCCAAGTCTACTCTAACCTGTGCGGTAGTACATATTAGGGTCCTATCTATGGGTCAAATAGAACTCCCTAACCAGTTAACTGTGACGGACAACTGGCTGATATAGAACTGTTAGCGTTAAATTGCAATACTTGAAACGATTTGTGTACAAATGAAACTTAGCGTAAAATTGCAAAATTTGAAACCATTAAATGTCATGCAAACAAATGAGCTCCGGCTTTTTAAAAATGCTATCTACAAACTATCCGCTTAAAAAAATTGACCTTGTGTCATATCCTGCCTGAGCGGAGGGGTTGGGTAAATAGTATCTACAAACCATTCGCTCACAAATCATATACTTAATAAATATTGTATGAACAGGATTTGACATTAAATAACCTAAAAAATTAAATATAACATAAAACCAAGTAACCTGTTAGGCTCTCATTTAACTGTTGAATCATTTACAATATATGAAATCAATTTGCTATGTGCAAGCAAATGATTAATATTGAATTATCATTATGATAAAGCAATGTTTGAAACCTTTAAACAGTGTGCAAATAGAACTATTAGTGTTAGATAGCAATACTTGAAATCATTTAAATGCGAGCCTAGTTGTCTAGGGCTCTAGAATACGCCACTGCATCTCTGCCGAGAGATAAGAACACCCCCCTAATTAGTTTCCTGCATATGACACTAAATTGCATCTGATGGTGCGGCTCCAGTCCTGGAGCTTTGGGGAATATCCTCTTCATTATTATTACTCCCAGGCTCAGTCTGACCGAGACTGGTGGTAGCGGTTAGGGTCCTATCTATGTGTCAAAGAGAACTGCTTAGACATTTGATTAGGTGCAAACAAATGACTGGTGTTAAATTGAATTATCAATTCTAAATAGCAAAACTTGAAACCATTTAACGGTAAGCAAACAAATAATTAATATTGAATAGAAATATTACTGCTAGAGAGCAATACTTGAAACTATTTAACTGTTTACAATGATATGATCACTAGCTCGTTTAAAAGTGTTACTTACAAAGTAGTTGTTTACAAATCATATGTATCTGATATATGTACGACAGGATTTAGCATTAAATAACCTACAAGTGTTGATGTGCCATAAAACTCAACCAACCATTTAAATGCGTATAAAGAAAGTATTATTAAATAGAATTATTTGTGCTAAATAGCAATACTTGAAACTATTTGTGAGCAAAAAATGAGCCCTGAGTTGTTTAAAAAGTTCAACTATTCGTTCACAAATCATATATTGTGACGCTACATAAATGATTATCCCATGAGAGTTCATTTTTTGCGCAAGTGACGTTGAGGCCAGTCTGGCACTTGACCCTGCGCAAAAAAAAGTCCTAGTCAAGACTCCTATTTCGGACATATGGTAAACTGGCAAAGGGGGTTTCCAATTCACTTTCACATACGCCACCAAGTCCTTCGTTTTCCTACCCCTTCAGATAACGGACAACATGGACTTCAAGTTTAGAAAATATTAACTGTAGTCAAATTTCTAAAATTCCCTTGTAATGTTTTAAGGTGAATAAGACATTTAGCGAGAATTAATGAAAGCGTAACGAAGCTGAACAGATATGTGCAAAAGAAGGCGACTCGATAGATAAATAACACAACCAAAAGATTTCAACACAAGGGTGCATTTAAAATATAACAAAGTTTATATAGGCGACAACCAAACAAATAACGATAAGATTTAAGAAGCATTTCCTTTTTCTTTTCACTTTTCCTTTTAAAATACCGGCTATATTAAGCCTGCTGGCAGTCTCAAACATAAAAGTCTCTAGACAGTCCTTTTCTTCTTTCTCTTTTATTCTTTCTTTCTTTTTTCTTTTACTTGAGAAAATGCCAAAGTCGCCGAACAAAAGCATGTTACAAAGTTCATTCACTAATTTACTGTTGATGAAACAGAATCCTTTCAGTTTCTCTCTTTCTTTTTTGAATACATATAATTCCAATATTTAGGAAGAGTAGAAGGAAAAACAGTTTAAGTTGTACTTATTATTGACAAGGCTTAATTTTCAGGTTCCTTTCTTTTAGGGCGAGTAACATCCCCAGAATCTGGCCGAATGTTAGAATGTCTTTCTAACGCTGACTTCTGTCCAGAGATTCTGTTCTACTCTTTTTACGGGAGATTCCCCGGAGTTGGCTAAATTGGCATCTATCTTTCGCCAATGTCTGTCCAGAACTAACTTTTTTTTCCAAATTTTCTCTTACGAAAAAGTGTCATTTTGGTGCTAAAGGATCTATTGGCCAATCATTTGACTTTTTCCTTCTCCCACCATTGAATCCGGTCATGATACCCGAGTGACCTGGATTCCATTCTCTGTTCAATATGTTGCAGGTCATGGAGTGCGAGGAATTGACTTTCGTTCATATCTCCCTTTTAACGGTCAGTCTTGGGGCCTGTTAATTCAAACACAGAAGGGTAGGGGAATTGATCTCCCTTTCCCTCTCTCGGTAGCATACCACGCCACAATATATATATATATATATATATATATATATATATATATATATATATATGAGGACTTTGCATTAAATAGCCCACAAGGGTTGAAATGGTATAAAACCGAACCAATCTACCTTGATATCATATTACTGTGTGCAAAAAGTTATTAAGAAACTTTAAATGATATATATGAATGAACAAAAAGCGCAATTCCATAACATTAAATATGTCATTAAACTCAGTCAGCAATATTTTCTGTAATGTTACACCGACTTAATACGAAGACTGGATTTCTAAACATCTCTGCTTCGCATTCTTAGTATCTACCAATATTTTTGTGCTATGCCTCATACATAATAACTGAAAATGAAATAATCCTTTTCTAAGAATTTTGACGCATACACGCTCACTTATCGAAAACTTCATAAAATAGAAGAAATTCATAATCTGTTTAAGGACGAATTTAGAAATTTAGAAATTTAAAAAAAAAGAGACATCACGATTAATTATTTTTTTATTGATTCAGTAAACTCCTTCGAAACATTTGATATTCGCAATAAAGCATTTTTATATTTTAGAAATAAGTCCTGGGCTACATATAGTGATTTACATACGCATGCGACAGTAATCAATTTGTTAATAGTCCAGTCGGCTGGGGTTGTAGAATATACTGACTGCATCTTTGCAAAGGAATAAGACCCCCACTAAACGAGTGTTCTGGTTTTAATTGTAGACAATCTGATAGTGAGGCTCCAGTAATGCTGGAGCTTTGGGGAACGTGGAGTACCTCTTCATTGCAATCGCTCCCAGATCCACACGGGCCCGACGAGATAGTAGTACCTGATAAGGTCTTATCTATGAGTCAAATAGAACTGTTTGACATTGCAAACAAATGACTAATTATAAATAGAGCAGTTCGATCATTTAACGGCATCTAAATTTAACTGACGTTTAATTGAATTAGTAGTGATACATAGAAATACTTGGAACCATTTCACTTTTTCGATTTAAGCTAAACTGAATTGTCAGAAATAAAATTCTTGAATCATTTAACTGTTCGTTGACAAATCACATACTTAATATATATGTAAAAACAGGATTTGGCATTAAATAACCAACAACGGTTGATATGCCATACAAACAAACGAAATAAAACCATCAATTTGCTTATGTCTTTTCTATTCTGGGGCTGCGTATTTGGCATGTTGTGATGATCTTATGAAAGCGTTTCCGCAGAAAGAATATTGACTTAGCGTTGAGCTGATCGCCCTTTTAGTCAATACACTAATATTTATGGCACAGAAAGACTAAACCGAAAAAATATGCCTCGCAAACTGCAAAATTTTAAGAGGAAAAAGAGGTGGATGTATCGGAAATGGAAAATAATGGCACTTTCCGGGAAAGATAAAAAGTTATGATTTATAATGGAGAACCAGTATCTAAAAGAGAAACTAAAGTGGTTTCTGATTAGAATCTTTCAGCTTTAGGGGTTTGTAGGGCTGACCAACGTCTATCAAGATATACTCGGTGCCTAGAAAAGTGCACTATAAATAAGACAGACCAATATTCTTCCACCAATTGGAAATAGTCCTTTTTAGGTTTGCTTAAAAGCTCTGGGGAAATTAGAAGTCCCATACCTGCAGTATAGATTGAACGCAATCAAGAAAACTTGTAAAATATTCTCACCTTGTCTTCCAACTGGAAAATGTTAAGAACCCTGATCCTCCAGTAATCCAGTTAGCAGTATTCCAGGCCATCTGTTCGTTAAAATTCTATCTCTCGAGATTCCCAACTCGAATGTATGGTCCGTGCACAGAAATTTTATGGTCAAAGGAAGAAAACCTGAAAAGAAATGAGGTATCGGTGTTTAAAAAAAAGAAAAGATATAATGAGCATCATCTTTTACTTGAAGAGTTACCAAACAAAATATATGAAGTAAGAATTCCCTACTCACTATCCTTTCTAAAAACGTTAAGGTATTTATCTAAGCTTTGCTAAGTTGTGGCACAAGGCCAAATTTGTTGGAGCACACAATGAGATCCGAACTCACTTGTAAGGGTTTGCTCGTCAAACTTGTTAAGCATTAAACAACGCAAGGAGTCCATAATCATTTTTTGTTCTTGAATTATTTTGTCTCTTTTCTTCACTATATAAATTACGCGGCTCTCAAAGAATAAGTATTTGATCAAAGATGAAATTCTGCCTAGTCGGCTGGGGCGGTAGAATACACCGACGGCATCTCTGCAGAGGAGTAAGACTACCACCACCACCACCACATAACAACAAATATGATGAAGAAGCTCCATTCCTGGAGATTTGGAGAATGTGGCGTATACTTTCTTTGCTATTGCTCCCCGGTCCACTCTGGCCCAGAGTGGCAGCACCTCTAAGGGTCCTATCTATGGGTCAAATGGAACCGTTTGACATAAAAACTGACTTCTGATAAATTGAACTGTTAGAAATAGAACTGTTTGGTTATTTATCTGTGAGTAATAACTGATGTTTAATTGAATTGTTAAGGACACATAGCAATACTAAAAACTATTTACCCGTGTGCAAAAAGGATGAGCTCAGGTTCGTTTACGAGAATTATCAACAAAATGTCTTTATAAATCTTATATATTTGATATATGTATTTACAAAATTTTGCATTACGTAACCTTAAATGGTTGCTGTGCCATAAAACCCAACCGAATCAAATATTAAATTAAATTCAAAATAACACTGTAAATTATGGGGTATCAATTTTAGTTCCTAAAAAGTCATTTAAGATAACTTAGTTTTGTGCATTTGTCTAGCGTAATAGTTATCGTCGTATCATAAAAAATAAACTCGATGACAAGAGTTCAAATGCAGCACGAGACTGCTGATGTTTCCCTTCGCATTATAAAGGATTTCCTGCTGCCCCTTATGTGTATCCTGCTTTGTTAGAATTTTTATTTCATCCAACTGCGAGTATCTTGAATATCATGATTGTGCTCCGTGAACCGATTAGATATTTATCCAACATCCAAAAAAGTCATATTTGACACAAGGTCATTTTTTTAGCAGTGGGACACACACACGAATCGAGAACTGCGCGTAACCGTCACAACAAAATTATTGATCTCTGGGAATTTCTCACTTTGTGGCGCCATGCGATAAACTCAACCCTGCCGAGTAGTTATTGCCTTGAGTAATGCCCACTGGAACTGGGTGATCAGCTTAGATCAGTTCAATTTAGCAGAAGTCTTTTTTTTATGTCAAACAGTTCCATTTGACCCATAGATCTGAATGCCCACTGGAACTGGGTGATCAGCCCACCTAGAGCAAACGTCAGGCGGCTTCGAGAAAACCGGTTGGAAAGCCAGCCCGTTGTACCAATTAAGGTGATGTGTTGTACATCTGTCATCTGTGGACGCACAAATAGCCTCAAAAACAATGTTAGACGCCCAGGTGTAGTTGCAGATAGGTCAAGGGAAACAGTCTGTCAGGATAGGAAAATATATCATTTCATAGCGTCAGTCGTGAGTAGATCGATACTATCAGCGGTCAGATATTGTCATCTGTTTAAGGCACACTATATTGTTTTATAAGAGGTACCATATCCAAGGCTTCTGGGTTGTTGAGTTGGCCATCTCAAGCTGGTCTTGTGACTGCCCTAGAAATGTTTTTTGGTGGGGTGTCTCCAGACACAACTGCCGAGAAATGTTAGAGAATTATGGGTATTATTTTTTTTAACAGCCTCTGTCTAGAAGATTTTATATTGGATATCCCCTCTCACCAAGGTTCATAGGATTCGTTTATAAAAAAAAAAAAAAAATAGAAACTATATCAAAACGGAATAGAAATACAAGATTTCAGAATGATACATAAGTGATCAGACGCTAACTTAACAAAACATGTTTTTTTTAAAGTTCGTTATTTATTTATTTATTTATTTATTTTAATTTTGTCTGCCGCCTACTCCTGCTCGTTTTGCTTTATTTTCTCAGCTGTGGAGAAAAATGTTTGGATGCAAACAAGCTTTAAAAAAACTATATATGTGTAGGAAGAATGAAACAAAAAGGCTGCACGATGTGATGAAAAAGTCAGAACTGAAAGAAGAATTCATTTTTTTTTTCAATTACAGAAAGAAAATTATGAGAAAATGCAAGTACTGAACAGAAAAGCTAGATTAAATAGATTATTTTATTTGGTTTCTGTCACCATTTTAATACTACAAACTGTCACCACCTCTGGTACATATATATATACACACACACACACATATGAATATATATATATATATATATATATATATATATATATATATATATGAGAGGCGGCCTAAGTAGCGTAAGAATTATCGTCGGAGAAAATCGACTTGAGTTCTAATCTGGACGTGACAGTTTGCATTTTATATAACGCTAATACTCTGAGGAAATGTATGAATTCACCTGTTCTCCCCACCCCTTCTCCAGTTTTGAGTAAATAGTTGGGCTGACTGGGTTCTTTAACTTTGGTATGGCAACTGATTTACATAGAAAAGCAGAATTCAAACCAGTTTAAAAAAATCTAACTTGGGTATCATCCTGCTCGTTGGCGTGTTATATATATATATATATATATATATATATATATATATCACCAAGTCAATTTTGAATTTAGAAATTAAGGAAATTTGCCAAATGAGAAAAATCTTGATTTAATCATGAAAAAATATGCTGCTGAGACGTTTCCATTCTTGGTTTTGTAGAGATTCAATTGCTATATAAGATGGCGTCTTTTATTATACTTTGTGCGCGCGAGATATATATATACACTTCATTGTCAGTAATTACATAGTATGACAAAAGGATAAGGCTTGTTCAGTAGAGAACGAAACGTAATACAGATTTCTTCTTTTTTTTCTTTTTTCTTTTTTCAGCGCTCCTCTTCTTGTAACTCTTCCGGGTTTCTTGTTTAAAGATCCCATTGGCTGTGAAAAATAGATGTAGAATTAACTTTTCTTATAGCTATATTTCTTGTACTTCTCGGGACATGAAAATACCGTATAATATTACACAAAAACTGTTAGTTTGTACTTATTTATGGGTGAGATCACAAAAATAATCCTTAAGTATTAAAAAAGGCTAACAACATTATAAATTGAATGAATTTTACTGAAATATTTTCTCGGTTATATATTTTATAAGTATACAAGGATCATTAAATAAGTCTCAAGACTTTTTTCGTATGGACACTTTTATTGATAGTACACACATGAAACTCTAGTCCCCTTCGAAGTAATCTCCGGCTGCAATGCACTTTTTGTATCGTTCCAACAACTTCTGCAATGCTCCATGGAAGTCCTCTTGTGTGAACGTGTCAATCACCTTCGTCACAGTCTCTTTCGTCTCCTCAATTGTCTCATGACGACAGCTTCTGAGCTTAGGGAATAACCAAAAGTCACAGGGAGCAAGGTCTGAACTACAGTGAGGGTGAAGAACTGTCTTGATGTCCATCTTGGTCAAATAGTCTGTGACAAGGATGGAGTTGTGGACTGGTGCATTGTCTTGGTGGAAATGCCACTGACCCAATTTGTAGAGTGCTGGCCTCTTCCCAAGGAATCTCTTCCTGAACTCCCTTAAAACCTCAACATAGTAACCATAACCCTAATTCTTTGGCCAATCAACTCTTGTGTATGGACTTCCTTCCTCCTGCCACACCTCTCATTATCCCTCACAGCCTTCCTTAAATCTCTTATGCCGCTCAAAAACTGATGCTCGATTCATGCAAGATGGTCGAAAAGCAGTCTGAAGCATTCCATTCGTTTCTGTGGCATTTTTTCAAAGTTTAAAACACAATTTTATTGCATATCGTACTTCTAAAGTGTCCTCACATCCAGATTGCATTTTTGAAATTCACCAGCCGTGACAATCAGGCTTTAGCAGCGTGTATTCTAATTCCTGCTGTAGCTGTTCATTTGAAGCTGAAATCATAAAAATTGGTCAGTCATCTCATAAGATGTATATCAATAACCTACTGAATTTTCAAGATTCTATGACAATTTTAAATGCCTGTACAAAAAAGTCTGGAAACTTATTGAAGGCACCACATACAATTATTTATATTTATATATTAATTCAATTATATATATATATATATATATATATATAATATTAATCTATATTGATTCAATTATCTTGATATATATGTATTTAAAATTCATACATATGGTCTCTACCCTCTCTCGAGTTATTACCGTCCTTTGGACAAGGCTTAGAATACGTTGAATCCTCTGCTCAGTAGGTAAGACCTTCCCGCAAAAAAAAGCAAACTCTAAACTGCATCGGATGATGAAGCCAAAGTTCTAGAGATTTGAGGAGTGCTGAATACCTCTTCATTGCCATTATTCCTGGGTCTCCTCTGACCCGGAGTGATAGTACCTGTTAGGGTTCCATTTATGGGTCAAAATTGATCTTTTTAAAAATTATTTGTAATCTATAGAACCGTGTTCAAAAACTACTACGTTAGAAGTAACAACATAGAATGTAAATAGAAATACGATTCATTAACCTCTAAGCATAAAATGATACTTGATGGGTTGAAATTCCGTTAAATTCACTGTACAGCCACTTAGTATTGTGAGATTCAACTGTAAAGAAATGCTTGTGATCGTTTTATAATATGTGACCGCTCTATCTGGGAAAGTGTTTATTTTGGACAAATAGGACCCATTTCATGGTTGCATTTGTGGCACGTTTCCTATGGATATTACAGATCGCTATTCGAACTCGGACAAAAAGATCATTTCGTATGCTAATCTTCAAGTTGATAGTTGTCGTAATGCTGTCTTCCTACTCCCACCACTTTATCTGATCTTGTGGCGTACTAAGCTCAACTTTCTAAGTATGGATAATGTTAACAGACTGTTATCTAAAACAATGGAGAAATAAATTACTCGTAAAAAAATAAAATAAAGGGAAATCGTGTGCATCGAGGGTGTTTTCTGTTCATATTTTTCTATGTATTTGTTTTTTAAATCTCTTGCTTTGAGTGTGTCTGTATGTACATAAATGGTTGTAGGTTGTTTGGATGCCAAATAAACCGTGAGTTCGTGATATACAATGGGAAAACTGTTCCAAACGTTATTTCATATTAATTCGGATACTGTTTTTTCTGCCAATTTTTTCTTTTCACTTTTACTACCCACCAACCATAATCTTTACAGTAAAATAATAAACCTCTTCAAGCTCTCGATAAATATCTATTCACTTCGTTTGTTTCTACACAATTCCTTCGATGAGGAAGTTTTTTTTCCTTCTCTTGTTTAAAACCAAATAAACAAATCTTAAAACTATGAAAATATCGTGCAAGTATGCAGAGGCAGTGAATAACGAACATAAAATTCCAGAAAGAAACGAAAAAAATTTCGAAGGTATAGTTAACTGCTTAGATATCCCAAATCAAACATTGATTTCTTTTTTCTCTTCTTAGACGGTAAATTAGAACTGTTACATCCCCTATCCATAGAATTCAACGCATTCTGTGCCAGTGAAATTTCTGTCACCATGAATATTATCATGTGTATTATCATCACGGGGAAATGAGACAAAACTTTATTTAAATGCATTTATTCAACAGCAACTTCTCCCTTACTTAGACAGTTAGATATCCTGTTAGGAGGTCTGTCTTTTCTCATACCTGGAGACCCTCCTCCACAAAAAGGCGCCCTAGGCTCGAAAATAAACAGCATCATAAAGTGAGGCTCCAGTTCAGAAGACCTGTAGAGTACTCCTTCGTGGCCATTATTCCATTGTCAGCTCTGAAGTGGATTGTTAGTACCTGTCAGGTCGCCCTGTCGGCTGGGGCTGTAGAATACGCCGACTGCATCTCTGCAGAGGGGTAAAATCCCCCCCCAACGAGTGTCCTGGAAATGAAAGAATTTAATGTAATACTGGAGCTTTAAGAAATGCGGAGTACCCCTTCATTGCCATCGTTCCCTGGTCCACTCTGACTCGGAGTGGTAGCACCTGACAGGGTCCTATCTATGCGTTAAATAGAACGATTTGACATCGAAACGCTTTACAAACAAATGACAGGCAAAATTGAATTGTTTGAAATAGAATTGATCATTCAGTTGTGAGCAAACAAGCGACTGATGTCAAATTGAATTGTTGGTGATAAGAAAACCACTAGGTACAAACAAATAACCAATCCACCCTGTCGTAGAAGGCTGTAGAATACACCGACTGCACCTCAGTAAAGGGGTAAGACCCCCTCAAAGAGGACACCTGTTGGCCGTGGGTGGTGACCCGTGATGCTTTAGGACGGGATCCTGGTGGCTGCGCTGTCTGTGAACCAGTTGCCTAAGTGGCCACATGATTAGCAACACTCCACTTTGGCCTTTACTGGGCTAGACAGGCGGTCGGAGAGGCTCGATTCGATCAATCGGCTGGTCATGTCAGTGCCACTTTCGGAGGCCTGCAAAAGACTTTTGTAGGTCCTCGAAGCAGAAAGTGGTGGCTGCAGGGTCAATCGTGCTGAATAAAGACCTATGCCCCCCCTTTATCTCTAGGGGAGTAATAAACTTGGGTTTGAAAACCTAGAGATCCCAAATTGCTGGTCCTTTTCCTCTGTGAGTATACTGAATGTGTAGCCCTAATTTACCAAGGCAAATAGGTATCCCCCCTTGACATTTCCCTTCATAGGGCTCCGTGGTGGGTAGGGAGCACAGTCAGTGAACTCAGCAAAAATCTCTATGGATACAAAAATAAAAACAAGCGAAAAAAAAAACCAAAACTAAGTGTCTGCATGCAGAATCTGACTCCGACAATGACTCTGACCAGACCCTTTTCCCCAAATTTATCGTGCTGGAGTCAACAGAATTTAACAAACTTGTTCAAAAATTCCAAACCAGAGGAAATCTTAATCTTTCTAAAAAAAAAAAAACAACAACAACAAGCTCTTCATCAAAATTTAATCAAATATAGTAAAACATAACCAAAACTCATACCCTAAATCCTAAAACATGCACAAAAAGCAAAACCGATTTAACCCTTCTGGCAATATATGACCCGCAGAGGTTGATATACCGTTAAACAAAACTCAAACTCACCTCAACCTCAGCCTTTTCATCTCTTTGGCAAGATGCAAGTATTTATCTTTTCGCCTTTCATTTTCACGTTGTGGTTTACACAAGTGGTAAAATCCCCGTGGTAACAAGTTCTTTTCTTTATAGAAAAGGTCTAATCTTGTGGCTTGGATTGACTGATGAGTTTGTATTTCTTCTTCTTCTTATTATTATTATTAAGTTAGTTAAAACCATACAACTGTCCAAATAATTTGTATTAGATAGGAATACTTGATTGATAGAATTACTAATTCTGAATAGCAATTCTTGAATGCATATATGAAATAATAATAATAATAAATAAATAAATACTAAATTCAAGTTCATTTGCGGACTTCTTTATTTAAAATCATTAATATAAACAAAATGTCATTGAATTACCCAAAAGAGTTGGTGTGCAATAAAACACTAACCAACAATATAAGATACAATGTTTTTTTAGATGATTATGGAATTTTATGTAAATCGACATATATCAGAAAAAAGCCGACGATTGGGTTATTAAACATTTTAAAATCTGTTTTTAAGATCATTATTACGATAAGATATTACAAAAGATTACTATTTAAAATATTGTTTGTAATGCTCAGAAAATACAATAAAATATCAAATCAGATTGATAGAATGGATTCACTGTCCATCTCCATTGGCAGGTCCTCTTGACGGCATCCAGCGTCCACACAGACCTGATAAATTTGTCTTTGCTGGTTGGCCAACACTGGTATGTCTTTGTGAGGAAACCCACAATAGATCTTTATCGTTTATGAATTCGTCCCTGTTTCTTCAACAGTGGCCGTATATATGTTGCTTACTTTGGTGCGGCTTCCAGGAATTGTTCGGTACAGCTTGTAGTATGCTTAGGAAGTTCTTATAAAGCTTCTGCTTTTCAGGTTGTGCAGCCATATAGTACTACTGACATGGCCATAGCTGGGAAGAATTCCCTTTTTTCATCAGAGTAGATTTCCATATGGTTGATAACATGCTCATCAGGAAAGCATGAACTGTTAACACCACTTTCAATTGATGACATAGTGTTACCGAGGTAACTGGTCTACTAATTTCAGAAGCTGTCATTTAATATGAAGGTGGCTCCATCTAATTTAATACACATGAGCTCAGTTTTATCTGAGTTTCACAAAGAGGTCAATGCCTCTTGCTGATTGTTTCAGGCTGTACAACAGTCTATTTGCGAGAACTGCTAGATGATCTGCGTAGTCTGTATGTGATAGTTTGCTGTTTGACCTTTTTTTTAGTTTGAGACTATTTTCTTTGATTAAATCTTTTGACGTTAGTTGTTCGTAATCTAGACAAATTATAAATAGAAATGATGTTAATGTGTCTTCTTGAAAGACACTAGTGACAAAAAAAACTTAACATTATTATTAGAGAAGAAAGATATTGACGTCACACTTTCCTTTGAATCAAATCTATTTCATTTCTCTGTAGATTTATAATTTTAAGTCGAAATTATTTTCTGAAATGTCTTGGAAAGGCAGTGTGTGTTCTGTGTTTGTTTCTTCAAATGTAAATAAGATAGTGAGTACAAGTTTATTTAATTGTGATGAGTGGGTTGTCTAGTTTTGCGTGGGTTTAATAATAGTGCATCGTCAATATATCGAAAATACTAAAACATCTAACAGAATTATTTTTTATATGTGCCGTACATCTGATGACACTGTTCCAATCAAAACATATCAATGTGATTTTTTTACATTCACAAACACAGACACACACATAAATTATTCACATATATATATATATATATATATATACATATATAAATTTACTCACACACATACATATATATATATATATAGAGAGAGAGAGATAATACATACACACATACATGCATATATATAGATTATACACACGCACATACATACATACATACATGTATATATACATATATATAGATTATACACACATACATACATACATACATACATGTATATATACATATATATAAATTATACACACACACATACAAACATATATATATATATATATATATATATATACAAATTATACACTGACACACACACACACACACACACACACACATATATATATATATATATATATACACAGTATGTTTGTCTCTCAAACAAGTATCTGAGCAGCCTACAACATCTAGAAAAAAATATGGATTCAACATTCTTAGAAAACAAAAGCACTAATCTCAGACTAAATTCATCATCATCATCATATCGTGCTGGTAGCACGGATATCCCTGACCCTCTCTCGCCACTCCTCCCTATCGTTCATCGCCCTAGGTATGTCTTCAGGACAACATCCTGTATCCTCACATAGCTGCTGAATGTACGTTCGAGCTGGTCGCCCTGCTTTTGCGCGGCCATGTGTGGGGATCCATAAGAGTACATCTCTTATGAGTTCATCTCTGCTTCTCCAGCAGTGTCCTAGCCCTATTGGCTGGTCTTTGAATATACTGACTGTATCCCCTTCAGAGGAATAAGCTCCCCACCAAAATAAGGTGTCCTTGGTATGACTTTAAATCACAGCCTTTCGGAAGTCTCCGGTTCTGGAGATCTCGGAAGTGGGCGGAGTCCACGTGATGGAATGGCGAAAGACTTGGACTACTATCTCGAAGTAAGCGAGTTCGAACTATAATCGCACTATTACATCTACTTTTGGATGAATACAATTGGGAAAGGTGTGAACCTACTTATATCCCCCCACTTTATGGGTTCAGTAGTATCACTGTTCTTTTACATAACCTACGATGGTTGATATGCTATAAAAAAGTGGGGATTACACCTTCATTACAATTACTCTCACGTTCACCCAGGCCCGGAGTAGTAGTTCCTATTAGGTTCTCATTTATGGATCAAATAGATCTGTTAGCAAATTATTCATATTAGGAATATTTGATAACCGTTTTCAAAACCTAAAACTAGGAAAAAATGTAAATATAAGCATACAATGTAGGCAATTTCCTAAAATCTAGATATAAGCAGACCCTAGAGATTTTAAAATACTATTAAAATCATTCAATCATCTCTGTTGGGTAATAATTAGAAAGTTAGATGTGTATATCATGATTACTGTGCTCTCTCCTTACTAAGACCGTTTTTCTTATTTTCTGTTTTATTTCGCGTATATTTCATTTGTTTTTTTTTACAGTCCTTCCAAGGAAAACTTCCTGTTACCATGTGAAGTTTTCTATGCAACGATACAGACAAAGAGAGGTAGAAATGAGCGAGAAAGAAAAAATAAATCAGGTTTTATAAGTCGTCTAATTTTGCCTTTGGGAAGGTTTGTCTTCAAGAAGATATTGGGATATAAAATTCAACAGACAAACAAGACAAAATCAGTGTATCTTTTTGTTGAGGATTTGGGGTAATAAAAAAACTCTTTGACACAATATCACCACTAAATAAATTAACAAAAATTATGGAAATTATCCACCTTTTTTTAAGGCAACCTTCCCGAATAAAATCGTAAATATTTTCTTGCGTATTAATATCGTCAAACACATAAACGAGTTTTCTACGTAACTTCAAAATTGCAATGGCATTGCTCAAAAAGCTTTACATATTTATCAAACCAAGAAGTTTTGTGTGAAGTCATGTTTAGTAAACTAAACGAGCAAGGGCCTGGAGAATACACTGACTGCATCTCTGCAGATTGGGTAAGACACCCCCAATAAGTGTCCAGGAGGATATGACACTAAACGAACTGATAGTGAGGCCCCAATCTTAGAGTTCTGAACAATGTTGAGTACCTCTTCATTGCCACTGCTCTTGAGTCCTCTCTGACTCGGAGTGGTTGCATCTAATCGGGTCCAATCTATGGGTCAAATAGAACTGTTTGGAATTTAAACTGTGTTTCAACAAATGACTATTGCTAAATTGAATTGTTAGAAATAAAACTGTTTGACCATTGAACTGTGTGTAAACAAATGACTGATATTTAATTGAAGATTTAGTGATACTTATTAATACTTGGAAAAATTTAACTGTGTGTAAACGAATGAGTTATACTGGAAAGAATTATTAGAGCTGATTAGCAATACTTGAAACTCTTTAACTGCCTGCCCATATTGAATTGTTACTGTTACATAGTTAAATCGTTTCTGGCATCACTATGTGCAAATAAAACTACGGATGAAAGATAGTATTATTTGAAATCTTTTCCGGGAGTGCAAATACATGATTAATACTAAATAGTACAAATCACGTTAGAATATTTGGGATCATTTAATTGTATGCAGACAATAGTAATATCTATGTACTAATAAATCAGTTTTGACTCATTTGAAAATAAGGTTACCTACAAACAATTGACTCACAAATCATTTGTATAACCATTTAACTGTATGCAAACAAATGAAATCTCTCTCGTTTAAAACTATGCATTCACAAATCATACATGTATAAAGAGGATTTGGCATTTAATAACCTACAATAGTTGATATACCATGAAAGCCAACCAAACTTAAATGAATAGGCCACTGTTATCGATTGATTTTAATGGCACATCAAGCTAACATTATTTTATGCCGAGAGCATAGGAAATTGTCTTGATTGTACTTCTGTATCTTTGTGTAACTATATCTTGAAGGCTTTTTTCATTATTATGATGTTAAGTATTCTTATCAAATACTAATAAGTATATGGTTTTAAGTAATTATTTCTTTTATAAATCATTTGTTTACACAGATATATTGTTCCAAGTTATTAATAATAATCCTTAGTAAACAATAATGACGCCCAGGGACTATTCTTAATACAATACAATTATATGGCATCAATTTTTCCTATCGAATACGAATATTTTAAAACTGATTTGACTCATAGATGAATCTCTAAAAGGTACTATCACTGCAGATTGTTGTATTTGGATACAATGAAGGAGTACTCCACACATTTCACAACTGGAGCCTCTCCACCGTATTCATTTTAGTGTCATACCCAAGACATCCTTTGGTGGAATCTTAGCCCTCTGCAGGGGAAATGTGTTTTCTAAGCCCTGCTTACTGAGCAGGTTGTTAATTAGTTTGATTCTCTTTGGAGGCCCTATACTTCTAACCTAGTGATAATTTAAGCTTGGTGAATGACTACATATACACCCTATTATATTTATGTGTCTATTTTGTTGCGTATACGAAAAATTAAAATTATCTCTCAAAAACAAAATACAATTTGATTTTTAGCCCAATCGGCTGGGGCTGTAGAATACACCGACTATATTTGGAGAGAGGTAAGACCCCCCTCAACGAGTGTCTGGGATATGACATTAAACCATCAGATGACGAGGCTCCAGCCTTTGACATGTGATAAATGTAGATCACCTCTTCATTGCCCTTGCTTTCAGGTCCACTCTGACCTCGAGAGGTAGCAAGTGATAGTTCTATCTGAGGATAAAATAAAAGAAACTACATCTGTAAACGAATGACTGATATTAAATTGTGACTGTAATATAGCAATAGTTGGAATCATTTAACTCAGGATCGTTTAAATTTTGTTACAAATCATATATTTATTTAATATATTTGTTCAAAGAGGATTGGGCTTTAAAATAACCTACAATGGTTGATATGCCATACAACCAAACTAAACCAAAATTCCCTTTCAGTGGTTTGGCTGTTTCAAGGATCCTAATTTTTTCTTCATGAGTAAAACAATTTAACCATTAATAATTACTAACTTACTTGAACTAAACCAGAGACGGATCAAGACAACATTGTTCGGGGGACCCAATATCAATTGAATTCATCAACCTATCTACTCATGAAATATCCGTATCTGTGTAACTATAACCCAGCAAGAACGGTACATCATAGCACAATTTTTGTTGGGGCAATCATTCTAAAGTTTACATTCGCTACTTGTCTTAAAGAACTAATTGCAAAATTGTACCTGGAAACTTCAGGTATCCCTCCCGTATTTTCAGTTATTTTTTTTTCTTTTATAATTCATTCAACCTGTTGAATAGAACCCGTACCATGAGTAGCAAAACACATCCATGTCATGCTGGTACTAAAAGTGTGCTTTTTCCGTGAGAATGGTGTAATCTCGCTTAAAGGCTTCGATATGCATTGCACCTAAACAGTTAAAATTTTGTCATCCAACTCTGACATATCTTCCCAAAAGATCTGGTCGTTCTTAAAGTTACCATTCATAAACTTTGTCTTCACACTGTAGCATTTACTTCCTTCTTACACGACAGGCCTCGGGTCATTTTGATGCAGTATCCTTTAGAATGTAGACGTTGATGTATGAAGGCTTCTCTCGCTCTCGCTCTCTATCACTCCCCCCCTCTCTCTCTCTCTCTCTGATTTTTTTTAACAATTCTGACCAAACTTCCTTATTCTGGCTAGATATTTTTACTTTCTTACAGACCTTAAAGTACATAAAGTCCCAGCTGACTTGAATTCATGTGTATGGACTCCATAGATGTTCTCAGATCTTGGATATGTTTGGAAATAGCTTCAAGAGACAGTCAAGAAGTCGGTAAAATAACAAATAAATTTCTGATATTCTTATTATTTAGACTTTTCTCCCTTAGAGCGTTTGCACAGATACTGTCTATGAAACTTTATTGCGAGATGATGTGGACATGATAGCTTGCCGGCAGCCTGTTCTAATAAATTTTGTCTATAAAGCAAGAAAGATCAATGTTAAAATACATTCAGGGTAATACACACTTGTTATTAAAAGGACACATCAGTGGCATATGCATGAATTTTTTAATCCTCCTACCGACAATCTAAGTCTTTTTTTTTTACTATTTAATTTGTATACATTCAAATGATATATAAAATAAAATGAAATAATTTTTCCTTGCATGATAGCGTCAAAGCAATTTTTTATGTTGTATCCTTTTGATGATTGGCTGGTTTTGATAGCTTGTCATCCTGTGTAGGGTTATTTTATGTCAAGAAGTTAAGGAATCACATTCATTGCAGTTATACATTTTATGCATTTTTTTTAGGTTTTGGGGCGTTTTACCCACGGTTTTGTCAAATACGAATATCCTTTACCGATATCTATTTGACCCAGAATTAGACCCTACTACTACTACTCTGGTAAAAGTGGACCTAAGAGTAATAGCTCTGAAGTTGTACTTCACAATCCCCAGATCTCCTAAACTGAAATCTATCAAATGCAGTTGATGTCATATCCAGGACACCATTTTGTTTGGAGGACTCGGCTGGTCTTACTACTCCGTAAGGAATGTTGTCAGCATATTTTAAAACTAGCTGAGAAGGTGAAGTATACTTTTGAAGGTATACATTTGATATATGCAGTTTGATATATTTTCCTTTTTATTAGTTTTTTTTTCTTTTCTACTCTAAATTCTTTCTTGGTAATATGACCAATTTTCCTTAGGCTGTCTAATATTTTTACTTCCTTCCAGGCCTTAAAGTTTATAAAATCCCAACAGGCTTGATTTCTTATATAAACTACACCAAAACTAATTTATTCACATAAAAACTAAAAGAAGAACTTTTTTTTATGAAATTTGTTTCTTTATTAATGCACTGACTGATTACTATGATGGATTGCACAACATTCCCTTGAACATTATGATTCGCTCGATCACTTGAAAACAAGGAAGATTTACTTCACACTCTCCAGATTGGGAGCCTCACCATCATGTGCAGTTCTGTGTCATACAGGGGACATCACTTTTTAGATAATTCTCACCCCGCTGCATGGGTTATCATCATCATTATCAAGTGCTGATGGTTTGGAGTTCTCTGATACTTTCTCACCATCCGTCTCGATTTATCATCACTCCTTGCAGGTCCTCTCAAATACATCCAGTGTACGAACAGAGATGATTGCTGGTTCGCTAATACTGACGTGTTCATATGTAGATGCCCATAGGAGAACGTCGCCAATGAATTCGTCCTCACAACTTCAGCGGTGCCCAGCATGCTTTGTTCGTCTTATTTAGATGGTTTGAGAGTTAGGAGGTAAGTGGCCGCACAGCAGCTATTTTGTTTGTTGCTGCTTCCAGGATTTACTCCAAACAGCACGTAATTTTTGTGTAGTTCTCATCTAGCTAAAAAGCTTTTCATTAGTACAGATAGTGCATCCATATGTTAGTACAAACTCAACTTGGAAGAATCCGCGTTTTATTTCGTAAGAGAGTAGATTTCCGTATGAGCGAAAACCTGTCACCTGCAGCTTACGCCTTCCATTTGCGTTTGGTGACACCGCTTTCAATATATGAGATATTGCTACCAAGATATGTGAACTGGTGAACTAATTTCAGAGGCTTACCATTTGAAATAGATATAGCCCCATGTTTGAGCGTATTCTAAACCGCCCTAACTTGGGGGTTCGATTGTTTAAGTCACTTGTGCCCAACCAAAACCAACTGAAAGAGAGATATCAGTTGTACGGATAAGCAGCGGTCGTATCGATACTGCTGTATGGATGCACTACCTGGACGCTAACTAAACGGCTGGAGAAGAAGCTAGACGGCAATTACACAAGAATGCTGCGAGCAATATTGAACAAGTCCTGGCGGCAACACCCCACAAGGCACCAACTATACGGCCACCTGCCTCCCATCACGAAAACTATCCAAGTTAGACAAACCAGACATGCAGGTCACTGCTGGAGAAGCAGGGACGAGCTCATAAGTGATGTACTCCTATGGACCCCCACAAATGGCCGGGCAAAAGCAGGACGACCAGCTAGAGCATACATCCAGCAGCTGTGTGAGGATACGGGATGTAGCCCTGAAGACCTGCCATAGGCGATGAACGATAGGGAGAAGTGGCGAGCAAGGGTCAGGGATATCCGTGCCTGTGATGATGATAAAGAAATAAAAGGAAAGTGACCAACAACACGATTGCTTTCCAACATTCTCTATCTGTTAACTATCTCTGCTAATATTGACTCTCCAACTCTTTTCCAAACAAAGAGTTCAACGTATGTGTCATGGGAGGAGGGAGAAGGGTGGTAATTGAATATTGATATATTGTATATAGGAAGGAAATAGTTAACAATAACATGTTTTTTTCCTATTTTCTCGACAAGATTTACAACTCCGTATTATTAAAATTGTGGGACCCACTAAAAGTAAAATTAGGTTTATTAAAGAAATGATGAATATAAATCAATTAAGTTATTTTCAGAAATTTATGTAATCAATTCGTTTCGATCTATTCATGTGTTTTGTTTAAAAAGCATTGAGACTGAAACAGTATTAATCAAAACAGATGAACCATGAATGAAAACTCAATTGCCTTCAAAATATTCATCTTGGCATTTAATGTATTGATTCCAGCGAATTCACCATTTTTCAAAGTACCTCTAAAACTTCTTTTTCAAAAAGATATGATGATATGAAGTTATCCTATTTTTCACATGCTCACCATGTCTTCAAATATTAATTTTCCGTTTGGGAAACTAGTTGTCATATAACCTGAAATGTGTTGCACCTAGACAAATCTATGTTTCATGGAAAACTGATTAAAAAGTGCGGAAAATGAGAAATGAGTCGTCAAGAAATCATTCTGTCATCTTATAAACCACTTATAAAATAACGAGATGATTTCAAGAGGAGTCTTTGCTCATTTTCCATATTTTTTTAATCAGTTTTTGGCGAAACACAGAATTGTCTAAGTGCAGCATTTTTCCACCTCTTCATTTAGAGCTAAATTAATTCAAAGATTCAGTCTCGATAATTTTTGATCAAATTTCGTATTCAAATATGTATATTCTGTATATCATATGTATGTAACTCGTGAATATAGAATTAAAATGTTATATATATATATATATAGAGAGAGTGTATGTTTGTAAATATAATCTGTTATACTTTGCGATTGTTTCTTATAAAACCAAGGAATTTCTAAGAGATGACTTAGTTTGTGATTCTTGTCACATCGTATTTTGATCAAATATCTTTGCCGTTTAACAAAGAACGTGGGGAGTTATATGAACTCGAATTATAGAGAAACAGGAAAGAACAGATAAAGGCTATACAGCCGGGTGCTTAATATGGTAGACAGATTAATATTAACACTTAGAGAAGAAATGGAAGCTCAGCAACCCCAATATCTAATTATAAAGATTCTGTTTGTGTCACAAAGCAAGCAATCAATCACTGCTAAATTTTGGCTAGTTTTAAGAGAGGCCTCAATAGTCTGTGATCGCATGTTTCCACCTTGTTTTTTGGAATCATAATTAGTTAACCCCAAAATGCAGTTATGCTCTCAATTATGCGCGGTAGCCCTAACCTCTAAATCATCTGCGTTGTTCTTCGTCCACGTAGAAATGACGATTTATGTTACATTATGTCATAGAGGAGATAACATTACGTAGTATAAGATTATTTAAAATCATTTTTTGAGGTCATCTATTTAAAAATAAAAATTATCTGTAAATGAAATACAACTTAAGTAAAATCGTATGGAAAACTAGTCCACGTGGAAAAGAATTAAACGAATATATAAACTCTGTCTCTCTCTCTCAAATAAGGAATCTCACTGCTGGTAAAAGCAATTTCTAGACAAACTGGAGGCCAATCCAGAAGAGACCTTTATAAATTTATGGAGAACAGTCTTGATAGATTTGAACAAATGATATAATGACCCAGTTTTAAAACAATTGGAACTGAGTGGTTAAAGGTGGGATAAAATAACAGGGATAATTAGGAAAAACAATTATGCAGTTAATCACTTTCAGAGGCTCCTAAGCTGTCTATAATTACTGCACATTGTCTTGATTTATTCAGAGAGTGATTGATCTCGAAGTCGAAATGGTAGCTGCTTAATTCAGAGAAAATGTTGTTAGACTTTATTTCTCAAGTTTGGTTTCTTGGTTTAATGGCTTATCAACCTTCATGGGCTATTCATTGCCTTCCCTGCAAAAGAACAGTAGTTATGCTATTTAACCCATAGCTGGGAGGATAAGGGGTTCATATCTTCCCGAAAATGAACGTAACAGCGTGTGACTGGAGTTTGAACTCGCTTACTACGATTTCGCAGTCCAGCGCTTTAACCATTACACCACGAATACACCCCACTTCTTTCTCAATGCATATTTCAGTATTGTTAATTTGCATTGTTCGTTGAGTAAACCTATGGTATAAAAGTGGGATTACCGGACAGGGTCCCATCTATAGGTCAAATAGAACTGTCAAATCATATACAAGGGATTATCATTGGGTTTTTCAACCATACTTCAGTGTATAAATCATTTTTATTAGAGAGAAATACTAATGTTATACAGCAATATATGAAACCGTTTAACTGTGTGCAAACAAACAGACTCTAATAACTCGTTTAAACATAAAATTTCCAACTAATTATTTGCTTACAAATCTTAAATACGATTTGGCATGAAATAACCTACAAGAGTTAATGTTATAAAATACGAACCAACCAACTTAATGGTATAAAAGGAAAATGTGTTCAAAAATTAATTTAATTGGGCTTAGCTAGATGTCTCTCTTCAACAGAAATTATCTCCAAGAAGAATTTGTTTGCCATTGGGATTTAGCATGAATTCTAAATATTTTAGTAGATGTGATTGTTGGTGCATGTGCCAAAACTGTCATCATACGTGTTTACATCTTTGTCGGAGGCGACCGTGACACGTTGAGATCAAATCAAGGTCTAAATTGTTTACGTTTCACTTTGTGCTAATTCTCTAGGGGAAAGTCATGAAACCATCTATTCCCTCTTCCTAGCTACGAGCAAATAATAGAGCAAACGAGACTCTTTAGCCTTGGTTCAGCGACCAGTTCAGAAGAAAGAAGACATTGAATTCAAACCAGCGGTACTCCACTTAAGAATTGAAATTGTCGCATTCTACTCATAGAGGTGTTAAGTAAATATACATACATCAGCGTATTTAAGGATGTGTATTTCTAGAATTTATGATGTGTGTGTGTGTCTATGCCAAATATTTTGTGTTCACGAATCACGGTCAAACAGAAAATTTCAGGTATGTGATTCTTTAAATAGATTCTATCTTGACCTTGGGATTCAAAATAGACTTGTCCACGTTCACCTTAGAGGTCATCAGATGGCAAAATGTACCATTTCTGGACAAATGGACCAAGATAGACATATTGATATAAAGTATGGACATATTTTTGATCTTATAAATAGTGGATAAGAAGAGATCACATACAACCTCTGAAGGTCATCGATTGCCAAAATGTTTCCAATAAGACATAACAAAAGACATTTTGAAGTAGAAAACTTAGAAATGGTTGAGTGTGACAAGTATATGACCGTTAAATACAACATAACCACATATAGAAAGAACGTATTTACCTTTTTTTCATTATATTCTGGATAATACTATGAATAACATTTCAATTATATATTTCCCTTGTTGGTCTGTTGACAGTTATTTTTGCTATGCTCAACAGAGCCAACAATTGCACAGTAATGGTAGAGCCTTCTTCATTACGGTGATGCAATCTAATACTGGTTTTGTAAATGGATGTGACCTAAATCAACAGAGCAGTAAACGAGTTTTAAATTAGTGGCGCTATCTGTAATAATCTTATTCAATCATGACTTGTGTTTTATACCTATATATGTTTACTTTCTCTAGTTTTTCCTCACTCTTTTTGTATTAGCCGCTAACGATAGAATAGTGTGCCACAGATTTTCCTGAACAACACAATTTTTGAAGTCAGGGTTTTTCCACTCCAAGACTGGTTACTTTACTAATCGAAGTTTACCTATAGTGAGAAAAAGAGTATTCTTGCTTTTCCCAAGATCATTAACGCAATGCCATCAACCTCTTGCAAAACATAAACCATGCTCGAATAATCCATTTCCTTGCGAAATTAACCGTTTCTACATTCGCTTATATTATGTATTTCTATTTTAGATTAATCCCTAACTTTAATTCAGGCAGAGTGAAACAAAAAACAAATGATCCAACTTGTAAATAAACAAATACACAAATTGATATTTGGGGAAAAATCCATTAAAAAAAAGACTAAAAACATACATATTATCTGAAAAAAAATCAAAGAATACCATGCCTGGCCAAAATATTAAAAAAAAACTCTGGCAGAAGACTAAGTAAACGAAGAAAGTGCTTGATACAAGGTAGAGCAAATATTAATATAAGTACCTAATGGGTTAGAAGAAATCTATCTGGGTTTCACCTTTTCGGATCATCAGGATGAAGCTTCATCCTAGGTAGATTACTTCTGATCCATTAGGTACTTATATATGAGAGAAAGAGAGAGTGCATCTAATGACTCTAGTTCTGGAGAGTGATGAAGAGTACCTCTTAATTGCCAAAACTCCTGGATCCACTCTAAACAATAGCGATTATTCTGGCAAGGGACCAATCGATGGGTCTAATAAATCTGTGAAAATTATCAGTATTTGATAGAATACTTAATACCATATAACTCTAGATTATTTTTATTCAGAATAGTTACTTCAAACTATAGTTGCTTACTCAAGAGTGATAATACTTACAAAAAAACTATAAAATTGTGTGCAAACAA
The DNA here is from genome assembly GCA_963585895.1 of Sepioteuthis lessoniana. NCBI lineage: Eukaryota > Metazoa > Mollusca > Cephalopoda > Myopsida > Loliginidae > Sepioteuthis > Sepioteuthis lessoniana. Next base: position 91,722,970 of record OY757916.1, read on the forward strand.
ATGACTTTTATTAATGACAAATAATAACCAGAAACCATATAATCATTAGTAATACTTGATACCACATAACTGTATATTATTTGTTTTAACAATAGTTACTTGAAGCTATAATTGTGTACAAACAAATAATTAAGAAGAAATAATTACTTGAAACCATATAATTTTCCATAAACTCGTATCAAATAGGAATACTTGAAACCATACAACTGTGTGCGAAAGGAATATCTGATATCATACGTATAGGAAACGCTTAAACACCTACGCAAAATATATATGAATGCAAATTTTAACCTCTTGGCACAAAATAAACCTGAACGAGTTAAAAAGCTGTTAAAAACAATGAATCAGTTTCGTTACATCTGCGTCAATAAATTTCTACGTTTTAGAAATAAAAAAAAATGTAAGTTGGCAACCGTAGTTGAGAGCGACCCGAAGACTCCTTTTTCATTAGCTACTACGCTGAGGTGTAAGGAAGGGCGCTACTTTTTCCCAGGACTGCTCCCCTTTACTCTTGATCCGCACCTTTTAATGGTTATTACTAAGCAAGGAGATATCAAGTACCATTTTTGAGTCTTTGATATGACTCAACCTGGGATTGAACCCCGCTTTCCTGGGCCACTGGCAAACATTCTACCTACTCGGTCAATGGGCCGGTATTATTTTTGAAATAAAGAGATTTGATTTCGCGAAAGCACATAAAACATACCCGCTCTATCCCAAATATACGAGATAAGATCAATAATACTGTATCTTATTACATAGCGTGAATTTTGATTTTGAAGTACCAAACTTATAACATACCAGTCCGTGTGGAAGAGATGATGGCCCCAGAAAATTCACGCTAGAGATAACTCTTTACTGTGGTGGCTATAATATTCTTTATAGATTTTATTAATAGAATTTCTATCATATTCACTAATCTACTACATACAAATATTTCTGAAATGGTAACTATTTTTGATAATGCCAACCGTATCTACCCAGAAGCCTTTGAAAAAATTCGACATAAAATGCAACAGTAGTATAATGTCACCGAATGTAAAAGAAGGCGTAACAGAAATAGAAAGGGTAATTTGGTTTAATCCGCCCTATAACAAAAGCGTTAAGACTAATGCGGCGAAAATATTCTTTGATTTAATTAAAAAGCATTTCAACAACTTGTTGAAAAAGTTGTTCAACAGATATAATTTAAAAGGCAACTATTGCTGCAATAAAAATATGCATCTCGTTATTTCGTTTCATAATAATAAAATTCTTAATGGGAAAAGGCAATGAGGCACCAGGACTTAACTGTCGCAACAAAAATGAGCGTCCTCTGTTTGACAAAAATGTCGAACACAAGGTTTCCATTGAAGTTGATGGCGATAAAAAGGTTCATTCGGGGTCAACTGAGGGTGCCTGGAAGTCCTGATCATACACTCTTTAAATGTGTTTAAACCATAAAGAATTACCGAAACTACAGTATTGGCAAAATATTTCAGGCAAATTAACAAAAGGGGTGGTTTATGCATTTACCTAACTCCTCTGCATGAGCAGGGTGTGGCATAAGTTCAATTTTAAGCGGGGTTCAACTAGTTGCAATTCAATTTTCTTTCTCCTAGACAGGTTGTTAAACTAAGGTTAAAGAGCCCAGTCTTCCCTATTATTTTATTCATATCTGGGAAGAGAATAGTTAGTTTCATACTTTTCCCAAGTATTAAGTGAAATGCAATCAGCTTTGTTCTGGATTTGAACTCTGTTAGTTAAATACACTTCCCACGACTGTTAGTGTTACACCATGTTTGAGCTTTGCCAGTGGTTCTTACCTTTTTGAATAAAACGAGTTGTAAGCATTGATCAGATAGTGTGTTGTCCCATTTGGCGCCAGATTGATGCCTTGACAATGCTCCCAATAATAATATTTCTTTAGTCTTCTTCCTGGATACTATAAATACTTTACATGTATTCCTGGGTATTATGAGTACTTTACGTGTATGCATAATTTGTCCGAACTGACCCTCTGGTATTTTTATCCACCCCGTTTTCAGATAAACCGGTTAAAATATAGTGCATCACAGAGTCTCCCGAGCATCACTCCTCAGATTTTTTGTTCAGTTTTCCCTTTGGTAAACTTTTTGCCTTAGCAAGGTCAAAGAGATAATTCTGACATGTTATATATTCAAAGCTGGAAGAAGAGGATTCATGCCTTTCCTGAGAGCATTAGCGCAAACTGAAACGCAAGCAATCTTCTCCACAACTTGCACTCGGCTTCTTGAGTGTCAATTTCTTTACCAAGATAACCGTTTTACCACGATCTTATTAGTTTAAGCCTCGATTTCACCTTGATTCTTTTTATTTGATTATTCATCTCTCTCTCTCTCTCTCTCTCTGCTATAGCTTATTTATCATTTGCAACTTTTCTTTCCTTTATTCCTTCTATTTCTCTTGATCTTCTTCAGCGTATTTCTTTACAGGTATTTATCCATGCCTCCTACCAAACAGGATTTGATACAAGGTCTTTTTTTATAGTGAGGATTAGGAACGGAAGCGGTCGTGCACGAGTTTCAACTCGTGGACTGCTGGTCATAGGTTCACTAGGCCTGAGGGCAAGGTGTAATGTGAACTATGCTAATTATTGTTAAGTTTCCAGAGATGTATGCCAGATGACCTTGCCGGTAATAGATTTACTAAACTCGAAGGTCTAGAGCAGTGTGAATCCACGCCGGTCATTGTTTGGCCACTCGGCACGAATGCCAGGTGGCTCGGGTTCAACCGAAACAGTAAATTAATGCTATTTGCTTCATAATTTTTCTTTACTTCGTCCTTTTCTTCTCTTATCCTTTCCCGTCCAGTTGGTCGTGGTTGTCGAATACGCCCACAGCATCTCCACAGAGATGTAAAACCCCTCTTCCATACAGTGTTCTGTATTTGATTCTAAACTACATCTGATGATGAGGTTCCAGGTTTAGAGCTTTGAGGAATGTGGAGTACCCTTTCATTGAAATTACTTCCAGGTTTACTCCGACCCAAAGGGGTTGTTTCTCTTAGTGTTTCATCTATGGGTCAAATAGAAATATGTAATTATTTTCTAAACTTAAAACCATTTAACTGTGTGCAAACAAATTACTGATGTTAAATTGAATTATTGTATTACATACTAAGTCTTGGAACTATTTAACTGCATGCAAATAAAACTTCTAGCGTTTGATAGCAATACTTGAAACTATTTAAGTGCGTGCAAACAAATGAGCTCTTGGTCGATTAAAAATTAAGTTCTCACCAACTATTCGTTTCCAAATCATATACATTTAATACATTTGCTTAAACGGGATTTGACATTAAATAACCTACAAGATTTGATATGTTATGAAACACAAGCAAACAACCGATTCCTTCTTTTTCTTTTCATCTCCTTCATAAGTTCATCTTAACTATTTTTTATAAGTTTATTTTCTTCTAAACTAAAGATACCAGCATTTTATTTCTAATGAAGCATTATATTGTCAAAAGGAATATTACCAAACTCTTCAGTCCTGTTCCTATTTTAACACATGTTAACCGAAAATAGTATGGATTTATACAAATTGTACCTATTTTTGGACTGGTACATACTAATAGATTAACAATACACAGCACTCACCAGTAGAAGTCAAAAGCAACATGGCTGCCTCCTGAAAGCTAGCCAACTAAGTTCACTTCTTTTATGGGAGAGTGCCTGTGCACCATGTGGATTGGTCCACTTTACAAGGGTGGACCTGTACAATACATTTGCATGTGAGGTGTCTATTCACCTACATATTCTTGGCAAATGGGCAGTCCATTTAGTTGCTGGTTGCGAGCTGACCGATATTCTACAGGTTACATTTTAATCCTTTAGAGTTTGGTAATAAATGTTATCTAACAATATCCATTTGGACTGCAGAATGTTCCACTAAAAATGATAAATCTTGTTATCTTCCAAAAGATTTTTTAAAAATTAAGGATGTATTTCTTTATAAACGATAATGTAAATAGGTTTAAGTATTCTATCATTTGCGCATTACCACTTTTACCCCCCTACTTAGGGGTTAAATAGTGTCCCTCCAGTTTTTCTACAAGGAAGGCTTTGACATTAGATAACACGCAAAGATTGATATGCGATTAAAAAAAGAAATGAAACCATCTATTATTTGCATTTCATAATAATCTCCTAAAAAAGGCTCATTGAGATGAGTGAAACTGCAGAGCTTACACATTCATTTTTAAGATTAATATAGTTAGATTAGAAATTATTTCATTCTCTGACCATTTTAACACAACTGGACAAACAAAAATCTCTACGATATGCTAGGTTGTCTGTGTAATAGTATCATACAAATAACAAAGATCAAAGGTTCCCAACTTGAGGTCCTGGTAATTATAATAAGAGTACATAAGAACTTGGCTATTAGATGTTCTACAGGCTCAATAAAGGGAGCTACAGAACTACTACCCTTTCGCCTTTTAAATTCTAGTTCTACAAAGTTTTTCGTCTATATAGTTGAATATTAAGTCAAAATTTTATTTATAGATCATATGAATAATAATTTGAAGTAATCTAATTTATGACCTCTTGACAATACTATATGGAGGTCTCCAAAGCAGTTGGCTGAATAAATACACTAAAATGCTAGTACATTTTTTTTTTACTAAATTATTTTACTTTGGAGGGATCTAGTAGTAATTTTCAAAAAGGTTATTTATTTATGTATATCAATGGAACTTTTTTGTAATGCATTAATATAAAAAGAAGGTATGACTATTATTTTTATCCAACCAAGAATATATATATACAAGGGCAATTAAATAAGTTTCCAGACTTTTGTACAAGTATTTAAAATTGTCGTAGACTCTTGAAAATTCAGTATGTTATTGCTATACATCTTATGAGATGACTGACTAATTTTTATGCACTTCAAATGCACTGCTACAGCAGGAATTGGAATACACCCTACTAAAGCCTGATTGTCACAGCTGCTGAATTTCAAAAATGCAATCTGGATGTGAGGACACTTTAGAAGAACGATATGCAATAGAATTCTGTTTTAAACTTGGAAAAATGCCTTAGAAACGTATGGAATGCTTTGGACTGCTTTTGGAGCTTCTTGCATGAATCGAGCATCAGTTTTTGAGTGGCATAAGAGATTCAAGGAAGGCAGGGAGTCTGTGAGGGATGATGAGAGGTGTGGGAGGAGTAAGGAAGTCAATAAACCAGAGTTGATTCGCCAAATAAAGAATTTCATGGATAAGGACCGTCGTGTGTCTATAGAGACAATAAGTGCACAGTTTGATGTCAGTGTTGGAATTGTACACACAATTATTCGCGAGGAACTGAAGATGCGGAAGATTTGCACGAAGTTTGTCCCAAGGGGGCTCAGAGAAGATCAGAAAGACGTTGTCCTCACAGCAGGGGAATGGTCGAGCTCATCAATTCAGATCTCGCAGTTCTTGATGCTCTGGTGACCTGCGATGAAAACTGGATCTACTGCTATGACCCAGAGACCAAGTTCCCAGTGGAAGCATGCTGGCTCTCCCAGACCCAAGAAGTCCTGACAGAGCAAATCCACCCACAAACTTTTGATGATCCCTTTTTTTTTTGACAGCACTGGCATGATCTACATGCACTGAGTTCCCACTGGACAGACAGTCAACAAGGAATACTATGTTGAGGTTTTAAGGGAGTTCAAGAAGAGATTCCGTCGGAAGAGGCCAGCGCTCTTCCACCAGGACAATGCACCAGTCCACATTTCCATCCTTGTCACTGACCATTTGACCAAAATGGGCATCAAGACAGTTCCTCGGCCTCCCTATAGTCCAGACCTTGCTCCCTGTAACTTTTGGCTATTCCTAAAGCTCAAGGAAAAACTTAGAGGCTGTCGTTATGAGACAATTGAGGAGATGAAAGAGGCTGTGACGAAAGTCATTGACACGCTCATACAAGAGGACTTCCATGGGGCTTTCCAGAAGTTGTTAGAACGGTAAAACAAGTGCATTGCAGCCGGAGGAGATTACTTCGAAGGGGACTAGAGTTCCATGTGTGTACTATCAATAAAAGTTACCATACGAAAAAAGTCAAGAAACTTATTGAAGACACATCTTATACATAATTCTTAAAAGAATGATAGAAAATAAATGCGCAGTTAATGTACAGATATTTTATAGGCTTTATTATAAAATGAATTGAGCGATCTTTTTAACGGCATGTCAACCCGTCTAGGGTTATTTTATGCTTTGAGATTAGGTAATCGCGTTCATTGTTTGTTCATAATTACAATTGTTTGGTTTATTTTCCTTGTTTGATGGCATATCAACCTTCGTGGATTATTTAATGCAAAACTATTCCTGTAGAAATACAGTACTGGTAGGATCTAACCCAAACTGGGGAGGGAAGGGATGTTTTCTAAGGGGATTAGTCAAAAAGTGAACATAACAGCGTGACTGGAGTTCGATCTCGCTTACCAAGATATCCTAGTCCGGCACGCTAGTCACTACGCTATGCGCCATTTCCAAAAAAAAAAAAAATTGGAGTACTTGTTTCTTAAGAGTTTTTTTGTTTGATTTATTTCAAATCCATTTGAACCCCTCTGGGTCAGAGATAACCGCAGAATACTGGTAAAGCAAGGTACCCTAGGGCTGCAGAATTGAAGCCTATCAATACTGTTTAGTATCATTTCTGGGACACCTCTTTTTTTGCCTTCTCTGCCGAGGCTGTATAACACGTGGATTGCACCTTTGCCGAGAGGTACGAACTCCCTCCCCGTCAACGTGTCCTTTTAAAATAAACTGCATCGGATGGTGAGATTCAAGTCCTGGATATTTGGGGAATATGGAGTACCCTTACATTATCATTACAGTCAAGTCCATTCTGAGGCGGATTGATGGTATCTATTAGAGTCCCATCAATTGATTAAATAGAACTGTTAAATCATTTACTAAGGATGGGAACGAAATATTTATAGTACATAGGAATACATAATAAAGAGAATTACTAAGGTTAAATAAGAAGATTTGAAAGCGAATATTAATATTATATAGAATTATTAGTTATAGATAGGATTATTCGAAACCATCTGAGCCCTGATCCGTTTAAAAATAGATTCCCAGAAAATATTCGCCAAAAAATACTGAATTTAGAACAAAGGGATTTGGCATTAAGTTACTCACAAGGGTTGATATGCCATAAACACCAACCAACAACCCCATTTTCAGGGTTTGCCCCTCTCAAGAGATTTACCGATTTCTAAACTTTGCCAACGGTGCAATACACAATGAAGTACTTTTTCTATGAATGCTGCGTAGCCCACAGGCAATTAGAAATTCCAAGGTGGATTTATAGCTGAAAACATCTTGAACCACTTCAGCAGATAAGGACGTATTGAGAAATATTTGAGAATTGCAAGTATACATATGAATTTATGTGCATGGGTATCTCCGTTTAGTGGATGAACATGTGTTCACAATGTGTAAATATTTGGGTATAATCTTGCATGTAAAGTCTATTGTTTTTGTTACCTGAAGGGACATTGAAATAAAATAATTTTAGATTAAATTTTCTAGCTCGGGAATCATAGAAAACGAATAAATGAGTGAATAAGGAATGAACAACTTTTAAAATGATGAATTTATTATTCAAAAATTTTTATTTTGCTCTACAAAACATTTTCGATTCAAGCAGATTTCTCCTCGCAGCAATATTTCTGTTTCCAATCCAAATAATTATATATATATATATATATATATATATAAATATATATATATATATATATATATATATATATATATATATATCGCCATAAAATAGATTTAAATTCATATAAAAAAGGGGGATAATATAAAAATAGTGAAAACAATAGTTGGATGAAATTAGTCGTATTAGTATTACTATTGATATTATTGGCAATGTAATAACGGTGACAACAACAATAATAATAATAATAAATTAACCATAATTGTAATAATATTTACCTTTTATTAGTAGTAATATAAGTATAATGATATTAATGATTTTAACGGTAATTAGAATAGTAATATTCAGAATAAAATATGTAAAAATTTTAAGAAATTAAATAAAGACTAAATCTTAATCTTAAATGAAAATCAAATAAGACCCACATAATTTTTTTTAAAAAACATGGTAAGTTTGATAATAATTATAGTGTTCATCGTGAAGTTTTCCTAAATAGAGATTTTTTTCTTAAAGTAAATAGGTTAATTAGTAGCTCAATGTTTGGTGAGTTGTATGAACATTTTTTAGGTACATAAGGATACATAACACCAGACGATGACATTACATCTGCTTTTGACACCAACTTCTAGCCATGTCTTTTCGTCCCCCGCCTTTTTTTAAACGAGTAAGAATCCATTGAAAAAAATATTTTTAAATGTTTTTCTCTCCATTACATAATGGCTCTCAGAAAAGGTTGTTTTTTCTTTTTGAGTGTCCAGTTAAAACAAATTTATAATAGCCAAATTCGGGGGTTTTGAGTTTTTCTTTTCAGTTATTTACACGAATAGGTTTGTATTTTTCAAGATTCATTTATTTCGTTCTTATATACGTGTATGTTTCCAGCTTGTTGCTTTCGTCAGCGAACATATATGGCAAAAGACCTGAGAATGGGGTATTCAATAAAACTTAATCTCCTTCATGTTTGAATATATATATATATATATATCCACAGACAGATCTGTTTTATTCTATCAGAACTCATCAGTGTGGCTAGACATACTAGCTTCCCGCAGCTGGAATCGAAACCCGGTTGACTCAAACGCCAACCCAAGCTTCTACCCCTCAGCCACGAGGAACTATATATATGCGCATTTACAAAAGAATTTGGGGTCCTAATGGTTAATGTCTGGAAAGTTATATTTTCAGAATTAATAAATAAAAGATTTTTTTTCATCTCCCTAAAATTTGGTCCAGAATCGGTCTCATTGCAATTTGGAATAGTTCTTCGACTTGTCAATTGATCTGGATTCTCCTCTGTTAAATATTCTTTATGGATCCTGCGATATTAGGCATTCAAATAGACTAAGATCTTGATCAAATTAAAAAAGCCCCTCTTTAAAAAAAGTCTCCTGCATATAATCATCAACTGCATCAGATGATGAGGATCCATTCCTGGATATTGAAAAATGTAGAGTACCCCGATATCGACATTACTGTGACTTTGTTTATTTGTTTGGGTTTATGCCATATCAACCGTTGTGGGTTATTTAATGCCAAACCCATTTTATACAAATAAACAGTTCTATTTCAACCAATTCAGTTTAGCACAAGTACACGGTTTCATTGTCAAAAACATTTCTATTGCAAGCTAATCAGTTTAGTCAAACAGTTCTAATTTAAACGATTCAGTTTAGCATACAAAAACGGTTCTATTTAAGCAATTCAGTTTAGAGTAAGTACACAGTTTAGTTCTATTTGACCCATAGATAGGAACCTGTCAGGTGCTACCACTCCGGGTCAGCGTTGACCTGGGAGCTATGGCAATGAAAAGGTACTCTGCATCCCCCAAAGCTCCAACTTTACTCGAACCTCACAATCAGATTGTTTAGTGCGATATCCAGGACACTTGTTGTGGTAGGGGGTCTTACTCCTCTGCAGAGGTGCAGTCAGTGTATTCTACAGCCCACCCCACAGCCGCCTGGGCAAGATGTAACCCATAGTGATATTTACCTGTTAGTGTTCCGTCTCAGTGTGACATCTGTTTAATAATTGATCGTATTCGATAGAATGGCGCACGAAAAAACTAAAAAACAACCACAAAAAATGTAAATAAGAACGTAAAATTAACGCGCTTCATTAACCTCTAGGCATAGAATAGCCCTAGATGTGTTAACATGCCGCTAAAATCAGTTCTTACCTTGCAGACCCAGCAGGTATCGTTATCAATTTGATAATGCATATTCGCCTTTTAGTTTTCTTGGTCAAATGTAAACAAGACTTTTTTATGCCTCCAGATAGCAAATGAAAATATTTTACAAAATGTTAGCATTCAAAAATAAAAACCATATCTAAATATATGCCTTATGATTTAGAGTAATAGTTTTTAATTCTCTACTTAAGGTATTAGTGCCCTGGGTATGACACTAAACGACACCCAATAGACACGTTTCAATTCTGGAACTCCATGAAGAGTGAAATACTCGTATAATTCTATGACTCCCTGGTTCACTCTGATCCGGAGAGAAAGTACTTAAAAGAGCCCAATATGTGGATCAAACAGATCTGTTTTAGATTAGCCTTAAAATCATTTTGAATTGATACAATTGCTTTTAAAATATTGATAGTGTAAGTATAAAGCGTCGCCTGTTTACATTTTGGTACCAAATAGGATTGAAAATCATGATCGTTAAACTGACTACGGCATAGAATAATACAAGAATGGTTGACATGCTCTAAAACCAATCAACAATCAAACGATTAGAAATAATTTGTTATATATTATTGCTGTCTTTTGATCTTCCCGAACTGTCTAGATTGACTCCTTTTATTTTAACTGTGTCCTCGCAGATAACTCTTTAAACCAGCAACATTTTTGCAAACCTTGAAGCAGAGATGAGACAAACGGAGTGATCACAGTAGGAGTTACTTGATTCACTTTTTGGAAAAAGGTTTTTGTGCATTACCATGTTCCTTTTTAAGCCATACAAAGACTTGAACACTTTACTGCAAATGACACAAATCGTATCACACAGCCTCAAAGAGAATATTTCCTATTCGAATCTCCCGTTAGTTTATGTGATTGACGTATCCAGCCTTAGAACACTATGCTAAACTTCAGACCTCCAAGCATACGACTGAACCTAAGAGTCTGACAGTGTTCCCTCCTTCAGCTGAAAGAGGGCAAATCCTCTTTTAAATGTCTTTCTATATTAAGATCTTCTCAATGTCAGTTCTTCCCAACTCAGAATATCAATTATCAATGAGTTGGGATCATTCTTGACGTTGTATAGGTAGCTTTCCCATATCTTATGATAAGGTGATGGGCTGCGAAACCGTAGTACGCGAGTTCGTACTCCAGTCGCGCTATTACGTTCACTTTCTGGCAAATACCCTTGGGAAAGGTATGAACCCCCTTATCCTCCCAGCAATGGGTTAAATAGTGCCACTACTGTTCTTCTAGGAGAATGACATTGGCATTAAATAACCTACAAAGGTTCATATGCCATTAAACGAAAAACAAAACCAAACCAAACCTTGTGATAAGGACCCTTTGTATGAAGCTGTTCATCTTAGAACCGACGTTCAGAAACCCTTTGGTTTTCCATAATATTCAGCGTGTTTCTTATGTCATGGTATTGTTTGAAAAGTTGGATCTTTCACATTGATAAATAATGATAAAATCTATGTTAAAAAATACAAGTTAAAATGAAAAAAAGATTTATTTCTATTCACTTTTTGATTATCGTAATTCAAGATGACTGCCATGATTATAAACAGATTTTTCAAGCCGATTATTGTATATATTCCATAAATTGATACACTGATATTTATCAAGTAAAAGGGTTTTCGGAGTATTTTTTTAATTCAATGGGTAGGGGGGTATCTAAAAAGTTTTTATTTTATTTTATTTTATTTTATTTTATTTTTATATTTTTTTACAAAATTACTGTACAACGTCAGTTATCAAATTTAAAACAGCAATTGGACTTTATGAATACCCTGTGTATATGTGTATTTATAAATTGAGAGGGTAAGAGTATAAACGTCCGCTTTAAAATTGACCTTGTGTCATATCCTGCCCGAGCGGAGGGGTTGGTAAATATGATAAACGTACGTGCATATTTATATACATCCTGTCATACTTTCATATGAATATGCATGAAAGTCCAAAATAAATTCAATAATAATCGTTTCCCATCTATTTACGTACATGTACTCTATAGAAAGTCTGTAAGAGCTCAGTCGTTAGCAAACTCGTCTCTCTGGCCAATTCGCTCGTCTACTGTGTTCAAGCTTTACTTGATCCCCTAAACTGCCTTTGTGCACTGTCAAGACAAGTACATTTTATGAGGCCACCTAATTTAAAGCAACTGCTTGCAAATCACATTGATCACTGGGTTCATTTTTCGTTGTTGCCCAGTGCCAGAATAATAAGTTTAATAAATAAATACTTGGTGAATGAATGTCACACATACTCGAAAATCCTTTTGAAGTATTTGTAAACGTCTGCATCACCAGAAAAACTTATATTTGTGTGTGCAAACTCGAATTAATATCATATATTGCCAATGTATCTGTTTATATTTAAATATGTTTATGCATGGTGCATATGCTTATCTTAGTTCTAATAAACATGAAAATATAGATGGTTTGGTTGGTTTTACCGCATGTCAAACCTTGTTAGGTTACCTAATGCCGAAGTCAGTTTTTTAACCAATTATATGGTTTCAAGTACCTAATGATTAGAATCATCTGTAAACAATTATAGCTTCAAGTTCTTAATAGTAATCTATACATAGTTTCAAGTTACTATTCTTATTTAATGATAATGTTTTCATAGACTTAAATCGTATCAAATGTTATTGAATACACATAATTAGTACATTATTAGATAATTTCAAGTATTTCTAATATTCTGTCGTGCTGGATATTCGCCTCTATAGGAGATAGTGCATTCTTTGTCTGGATCATAGGACAGAATCACAGAATATGCAACTATAAGAACATGGATAATTATGGCAACGTGCTTTAAGAGTAACGAGGCATTCCAAACTTGTATATGTCTCTGTATTGACGTAAACATTTGAATTAATGTGTTTACGTATTTTCAATGACATTCTTAGTGAAAGATATTTTCTAAATTATATACTTATGTGAGGGTATAGATTGGTTCAATTTTGTATGTTGATTTGAATACTTACAAATGTATGGGTATGCCTGGCTTTGTGAATGTGTATATATGCGTGTATGTTATATATAAATTGTGCATATGTCTGTGTATGTGTCTACTTGTGAGATGATAACCAATGCAACTGAAATTTGTTTAAATATACAACATAGACTTTAAATTCTCTTTTCCTCTACATGCATCGGCTCTTGAAGGGACTAAGTCATTTGGATATGCATGTATGTTATGTGTGTGTGTGTGTGTGTGTGTGTGTGTGTTCATGCATCTACTTGTGAGATTATAACCAATGAAACCGAATTTTGTTTTTAAAATATACAACACTGAATTCTCTTTTCGTCTGTTCGCATCAGCTCTTGAAGGAACTAAGCCATGTGTATATATGCATGTATGTTATATGTGTGTGTGTTCATGCATCTACTCGTGAGATTATAACCAATGAAACCGAAATTTGTTTTTAAAATATACAATACTGAATTCTCTTTTCGTCTGTTCGCATCAGCTCTTGAAGGAACTAAGTCATGTGTATATATCTCTCACAGACCATGTGCATGTGTCAGTTTGCATTAATATCTGTATGCAAGATTGTACACTTGATTGCATACATTTATGCAAATTTGAGCCATCTATATGCACTCCTTGTTAACAAATTCCCAACTTGCCACCAACAAGTAATCATAATTTCACATTAAAATATCTTTAGGCTAAGAAGAACAATGTTGAATATTCAATAGTTTAAAATACTTCGTGCTTCTCTCCTGATTTCCTTCAGTCATTTTTTTTGATAACTCTATAAATTGTTTTAAGATGAGGAAAGGATAATGTAAGATTTGCGCGCAGTGAAATTCATTTTAGTCCCCTAAAATATTTGCTCCCTCCCTCTCTCTCTCTCTCTTACACACACACACACCTTTTCCTGATCCACTCGTAAGCTCGATTTTGTCGCCTGTGGCTGACTCTTATCTTGCGAAAACATATAAGGCAATTGCACTCGTTATATTTATGCGCGTGAAAACTATTTGTAAAACACGATCATTGTAAAAGTTATAAACTCGAAAGACGTCTACACAAGTTGTTTTCTGGCCAAATGAGAGAGAGAGAGAGAGAGAGAGAGAGAGAGAGAGAGATGTTTCAAGTGAAAAATGTGTTAGAATATGTATTTGAGCATTATGGTATCAAACAAGATTATGTTATGTCCTTGTTCAATATTGGTAAATGACCACAAAGGAGCTAAACGAGAGAAAGACAACGTGTACAAAAATACACACACACACACACACACACACACACACACACACACATAAGAATCTGACAACTCTTAGGGACAAAGCTGCAAGAAATACTCAAGACAGACATATACAATACAAAAATCCCATTCACTGATCTAAAACCATGCATTAACAAATGCATACACGGCAAATGGCAAAAAACGTTGGACAATGAAATACACAACAAGCTCTACCATAGACAAGATAGCATCGATGAGTGGCCGGCAGGTACTAGAAGAAACAGACTTCGCATTGGCAATACCCATATGACCCACTCACACCTCCTAAAAGGGGAAGACACTCTAATATGCTCAATGTACAAATTATTCCTCACCGTCAAACACATTGTCTTAAAGTGTGACAGTTTTAGACAAACTTGCCTAACATATTACCAGACAAGTAACCTAAAGGACCTTTACAAAAATACTAAAGCAGAGGATATTTTGAATTTTCTTAAGAAACCAACCTTTTCATCAAAATCTGACCAAATCAACTTTTTTCCCTAAAATCTGACTAAATATAATAAGACATATGATCAAAAAACATACCCAAAACAGTAAAACGCAAGCTAAAGCTAAAACCAACATAACCCTTTCTGGTATTAAATTAAGAGGTTGATGTGCCATCAAACAAGCCTCAAATAAAACAACGGTACAAGCTTCTGTTCTTGTATGAAGCAACCTTAATCACGTATTCATAGTTGAATATTAATCAGGTGACACCCAACATTGCCAAGGCCAGAAAAGTCTTCGGTTTGGAAGTCAATCTGAAGAAAATGGTAATCTTTCATTGATCTGAACCCCGACAGGATTATCCCAGTCTTTTATCTCCATCGGTCTGAAAGAGCTGGAAACAATCCAGGACTTAACTTCCTGCGTTTCAATATCCATTGATTGCAAAACTAACGAAGAAATAGAAAACAAAGTGGCTATAGTAAAGCTTTCGAAAAACGGTACAAATCTATCTCTATCACAGTAAAATCCTGAGGAGAGATTCTAAAGTCATAAAAAAAACTTAGTGATATCTATAGAGATTTCCTAAACATATATCAGTGACAGGAGACGCTAGTGGTGTAATGTTATCGTTGTAGAAAATGGGCACGACGACCCGAGTTTAAAATCCTGAGCGTGGCTGTTTCCATTTCACATGGCGCTAATACTCTTGAGAGAGGTATACATCTAACTACTCTCTCCAGTTATAAGAGAAATGTGAGGGCAGATAGGACTCTCTATCCTTGTTACGGCAACCACTCGAGGAGAAGGAAGACTAAAGTTTCACATCTGTTTGATTCCGCTTAAATATGGCCTTGTGCCACATCCTGCTCGTGCTGAAAGATTGAATAAATACATATATCAGTGGCATCAGAGCCACTTCAAATCCTCTCACGAAAGTGTCAACATGCTCCCTCCCAGAGGGTTAAAACTCTTCAAAATAGTAGGGATCCTCAGTGCGACACAGAAATTCATTTGGTGGTGAGAGTCTAGTTCGGGACTTCTGGGGAGTGTTTAATATCCTTTTGTTGCCATTATTCCCTGGTCCACCAGGGAAAATAGGTATATTTTGAAATTATTAGATGAAAATAATTAAAACGACGTAATGCCTTTTAAAAAGACCATGGAATTAAACTATCCAACAAGGATACTCGCCTTGTCGGTTGGGGTGTAGAATACACCTACTGCACTTCTGTAGAGATGTCAGACCCATCCATAAACGAGTGTCCTGGATATGACACTAAACTGCATCTGAGGATGAGGCTTCGGTCCTGGGGTTTTGGGTAATGTTGGGTATTCTTCATTGAAATGATTAATATCAAATTAGATAGGAATATTTGATAAATAGAATTAGTAATGTTAAATAGTAATACTGGAAATCATTTAAGTGGATGCAGTCAAATGAGCTTAAACTATTTTTAAGATAACGTTACGTACAAACGATTCGCTAACAAATGATATATAGCAGGAGTTGGAATTAAATAGTCTTCAAGGGGTGAGAATCCACTGAACCGAATAACTTAACCCGACAAGGATTACTATGCCGTAGAACCAACGGAGACATGTATGTATCAAATACATTTCTTAGAAAGTTATAAATGTTTGATAGAAATACTTGAAACCATATAGCCTCAAGTTGTATTTAGTTACTTGAAACTATAATTGTTTACAATGGATAATTTTAGTCACCTTGTAAAAATGCATTTGAATGGAAAAAAAGATGAAAAAAGGAATTCCCTACTATATAATTACTTTAAATATTTTAACATATAATCGTAGACAAATCATTAGTGTTAGCTCGGAATAACTGAAACTAAATAACTGAGTGTGAACAAAAGATTATTATTAGACAGAAATAGTCACTAATTTCTTAAATTATTAGGATAAGATGGGAATACTTAAAACCATATAGCTGGGTCTAAACAAATGATTACAGACAAACCAAGTACATTTTTTCTATTACAATGAAACATTGTAGTCGTAACTATATTTTCAATCAACTATTTACAAATGAATCAAATTTTGGCATTGAACAGCTCATGAATAAATAAAGAACCTATGAGTTGACATTTCTGTTTAAACAAAAACGATTCGCATAAAATGTAAATATCAACGTACAATGTACGCAGTTCCCGAAGCTCTTGGCGTATAAATAACCTGAGACGGTTTGACATATCGTTGAAATCAATCAAAAAGTGTACATTACAAAAATGTACGTCGAAGATTAACTTTTAATGGACAGAACATAGACACATTGAATTCAAAAGCTGTTAATTGTCATGCCTATCCAGGTGATGAAAAGAAGTGGACAGACACGTTATATTTTCTTTAGTTCTTTTCACTTTATTACTTGAAGTTTTCTCCCTAAGACCGGCATTTACCTTGTGATTTCCAAGTGTCATTAGGGTAAGAAGAAAATGTTCTCTCATTTTTTGTTCGATAGTACTGGCGAAGTAAGGCCTTGAACCTCAGTTTCTCAAATATCACAATTTTTCTGTTCCATTGCCATTCTCAAATCAAAAGCACCCAACCTAAAACAAATCTGCCTGAATTCATATGACTATTTGAACCAATAAAGATCCAAAATTTCATCAAATCTGTTTTTAATTTTAATTTTCGTAAGAAATACCTACCACATAAATCAAAATATATCAGTCATTAAACTGCATTGAAACAGGCCAGCTGCGCAGTGTCATCGTTCATTATCTGAAAAAACGTAGACATGGAAAACATTACCAAAGACATGGATACGTTAGAAAGATGAGAACGATACGTAAATGTTATATGGTTTTATTCGGTAAACATCGAATGAAAAGAATTTAAAATACTCTATATTAAAGCGCTACGTACTTCACTAGAGAGCAGCAGTTTCAAGCAGCATAATAATAACGTGGACACATGTTGCTGGTTGGTTCCTCTTCGACCGATGGAGAAAGACAGACTATTTGGTTTTATTCAACGTAATGATAATGAGTATTTGGTCTATGTAGTTTTCTGTTTATATATCCAACGTGCACAGGGGGGTGTCCTCGTGGTGTAATTGTTAAAGCGATGGATTGCGGAATTGTAATACGCGAGTTCGTACTCCAGTCGCGCTATTACGTTCACTTTCGGGCAAATACCCTTGGGAAAGGTATGAACCCCCTTATCCCCCCAGCAATGGGTTAAATAGTACCACTACTGTTCTTCTAGGAGAATTGCTTTGGCATTAAATAACCTACAAAGAGTTGATATGCCATTAAACAAAGAAACCAAACCAACCAACGTGCACACGTTTAAAGTTATTTTCGGCTCTCATCAACAAACATTTAGTCTTGGGAGTGTACTTATTGTTTTAATATATTCAACTCATCTTATTTAAATATAGTAGTTACAAGTATGCAAATTAAGGAAAGTAATCCGATTATGTAAATCCCAGTGTACCAAACAGAGATCTATGTACACGAGCTTTTCATCGCACATTTACAAGGAATTTTTGCTTTTATCTATTTATGGAGATGCTCGTGACGTAAAAGTTATCGTCATTGGAAATGGACACGACGATCTGAGTTCAAAACCTGAACGTGGCTGTTTGCATTTCACATTGCGTTTATACACTAAGTAAAAGTATGAATCCAACTATTCTCCCTCAAGCAATAAATAAATAGTAGGAAAGACATCTCTTAAACGTCGATATGAGAACCTATCTAGTAGAAGAAAAACTGAATTTCGGCCTGTTAAACTCCGCTTAAAATAAGTGACTTAGTATCTCACCCTGTTCATGGGAGGGTTCGGTAAACATTTTCATTGTTTAGTTCAGTCACGCAAGACTATGGATATGCGCCAGGATCATATCACAGACATGGAAGTGATTTTTATGGAAGACCAGCAGTTACTTATATAACAAGTCTCCTTTCTTACCAATACCTTTGTATTTGTTGTAGGGAAATGTGCAGTTTTATACAACTTGGCATCAGTGTCGCTGCAGTTACCAGAATAATATACCCTCGTTCTTGTAACTAGAAACTCTGAAGTCGGACTGCTTGAGGGAATCTAGCTCCTAGGTTTTCAATTCTGAGTTTTCCTTCTCAACCCCGAGTAATAGCACCAGTTAGATTCCTATCCCTGGATTAAATTGATTTGAAAAATTATTCGTATTAGGAATACTTGGTAATGTAACCGTGTGCAAACAAATTATAGACATATTCACGATTTTGATAAGCAATCAACGTTGAAAATGTAGATTTGACTGCAAACGACTACTTGAAAGTGAACTAAGTTTTAGCATTAAATAACCCATATCGAGTTTAAAAAATAAGCCAAACTAAATTAAGTTTTCCTTACCTCGTCTTGTTATGCTAGAAAGTTCAGTCCACCCTATTCTATTGCCTGAATACATATAAACTACAAACTAATTCAATACATATGCATGCACAAGCAAAAACACATTTACGCATTTATGTCTGCATATGTGCGCTTGAAAAAAGATATTTGATGGTCACATAAATTCATATGTAAACTAATATATTGATGGATATTTTCAGTTTTGAGAATGGGACAGTAAATTATTTGTTTAAATGATAAATTAGTGATTGTGTATTTTTCCGAGTACCTGCAGGCAATAAACTTCTCTCACTTCACACGAGAAAAGAACAGAATTTTTAAAACATATTTTAAGTGGATGCTTCACCGTCTTTTGCAAAATGAATTTTCCTGGAAATAGAAATGTGAAAATTTCGAATACTAAAAATAAAAATGAAAATACGACTTGAGTACCAACAGTTTCCTAGCATGAAGCAATTGCTAAGTTTGGAAGAAAATGCTAAATGTTAAGACCCTCAAAGTAATTTTTAATTGTTTTTTTCTAATTATCTGACATAAATGTGCAGATTGGTTTGGTTTCTTTCTTGAATGGCATATCAACACTCTTGGGTTATCTAATGACAAAGCTATCCTTGTAGGAAAATAGCAGTAGCACTATTTAACCCATAGCTGGGGGAACAAAGGGGTTTATACCTTTCTTAAGGGTATTATTCGGAAAGTGAATGTAATGGCACGGCTGGAGTCCGAACTTGCTTTACTCGAAGTGGCAGTCCAGTATGTAAATCATTTCGCTTCAGAGAGGCCCACCAATCAGTGCAGGCAGGTAATATAGAAAACTTAGCCCTTCATTACATTTTCTATATTACCTGCCAACACAAACTTAGTCAATTTTTTCTACACTTACACAAAACTAAATCTGCATATATTTTTTTTTATTTACTTAGTTTTGATAGACTCTTAAATTCCTCACGAGAAAATCTGATACTGTGAGTCAGTGTATATATATATATATATATATATACTCACACACACAGTATAAAATTTCTTCATGATGGGTTAGCGAATCCATCAACACTAAATATATAAAAAAGAATTTCTCCTTACAGGTAATGCAGAAATATCATCAGGACGTGCTGACGACACGGATTCCTTTGATTCTATTTCTTACCAACCATCCAGAAGATCAGGTCCTCTAGACGACATACAGTGTCAGCAGAGAACTGTTTAATGTAAAGTTTTCCTCATACGAGAACGTTGCGTATGAGTTCGTCCTTAATTCTCCAGCAAGTCTTGTTCGTCATATCTGAATGTTTGTTTTTTTTGTGATAGGAATCAAATGGCTGTATACCTGCTGTTTCGTATGGTGCTGCTTCAAATATTTGTTCGAAATAGCTCGTAGCATACATTTATAATTCCCGTGTGGCTTTTTCTCCTAGCTTTTCCTTAGTGTTCAAGTGGTGCAGCCATGCATAAGTACTGATATGACTACGACTTGAGAGAATTCTCGCTTTATTTTACGCAAGAAGATTAGATTTCCATATTGCCAATAACTTATCAATAGATCATGCTTTGCGTATGTGTATGTTGACATTGCTTTCATTAGATGAGATGTTGCTACCGATGTATATGAACTTGTCGACTAATTTAAACACGTAAATTCTGTTTTATCTGAGTTCCCGTCGAGATCGATGGCTCTTAAAACCTGCTGCACGCTATACTGCAAAGATTCAGCTTGTGCAGAAATGTAAGATCCCCGTTGCGTCTGCATTAGGAAACGTTTCCTTTGGATATAGACTGCTTCTTGCCTTTTTATATCCGTGTGTATGTGTGAAACCATTTTCTTTCATGCGATCGATTGACGTTCGCTGTACAAAATCTGGACAGATTGTGAAAAGAAGTTGAGCCAATGTCAACGTAGTCAGTATCGAACATTTGGTAAGCGGAACATGGCCTTCTTAAAGCATAATTATTGGGGTAAGTTTCTTTTGGATAACCTTACGGTAGAAGTATTTGCTCTATCTTTCCTCGGTATATGGACTCAAATGTCTTGGAGAAATCTGCAAAAAGGAGTTGCGTCGAGATTTTTTTTTACTTGTATTCCTTCGATAATTTGATGAATAGCCATAATCTAAGAAGTTGTGCTTCGATTTCTCCGAAAACCTTTGGTTTTTCGTTAAAACTTTCTCTACTTCTGGTCGGGTACAATTGAGAAGCAGGGAGACACATATACACGCACACACGTGTTTTTTGTTGTTTATTTTTTGGGGGGGGTCTTTGAGGGGGGTTCGCACTCACCTCCATTACCTTTGTTTTACTACTCATTGTTACTCCTTCACCTACCCATCACTTTACGCTTTCTTTCCTAGCCTCTTCTGTCCCAGAAAAATGTCACACGTGTTTATTAGTTGAGCTTTCGACCAAAATTTTTCCTGCTCTGTCTGGGGCAGCATTTTTTGGTCACATGTAATTTTTAATTCCATCAATAGTATTATGATCAATCTCTCCGTTTTGAGTCATTCGAACACACTTATTTTTATTTTACTTTTTATTTAAATTTACCAACGTTTCCTTTGTGCATTTCTAACGCAAACTTTTTATACCGAAGATGGTTGAAACTGCTGCTTTCTTGTTGAAAAACTTCTCTTACGGAAATTTCCCAACATGCTATCAAAAATCTGTTGCAGATGAGTTTCATAGACTAGTCAATTTCGAGTCATTTGGTTGGTTGGATGTTGTACCGTGCTCGTTCACATGAGACCGTTTCAGGAAACGTTGGAGTGTCTCTTATGGTTAAAGACATTTCAACAATAAAAAAATCGGAAGTTGAAACTCATGAACATGTTTATTAATCACCAGGAAAGGTAATAACGATGATGCTCGGAATAAAGAACTATATCGAGAAGTATTATGATTGCAAAGAAATTAAACCGAAACTTTTCCCCCGGTGAATAGTCTCAAGGGGATATAAAAGATAGGGGATATAAACAATAGTGCAACTTGACAGATATTCTTGAGAAAAATTGGCCCTTTGTGGAATTTGTGGGTTGTTGTAATTGCCGACGACCGAACAATCACTATAGTCGCCTTTAATGTAGATTTGGTAAGGTAGGCTAAATAGGTCGTTCATAGATATTATAAATTTATCAAAGGATAATATAAACACTGAGGACAAAGTTATGGACCAGAATTCCTTCAGGAATCTATTTATGACCTGATTAGCCCTGTGTTCGAATGAATTTAATATTTTTAGACTTTTGAAACTCGTAAAAATTAAAAAAAAACATCATAGAATTACTTTTAAAACCAGACTTTGGAGGAGTAATAATAACACATGGCAATAAATTAAATGAGTACCGTTTGATTTGGAGTTTTGCTTCTAACAATGGAATTATACATGTCATGTACCTGATATTTATACTGGAAATCAATGTTGGTGACAAATTATTAGCAATTTAATGAACGTTTCGATTATGAATGTTTTCCATATCTCAAAGGCAGAGCTGAATGAAATTGCTTTAGAGATATCATATTGCTTTCTGTTTTAGATTATATATATATATATATATATATATATATATATATATATATATATATATATATACAGAGAGAGAGAGAGAAAGATACAGGGTAGTGACATATTCTACCTTAGCGTTTTCCAGATATTTTCAAAAGTACTGGAAATATTTCTGTTTTACCAAAACAGGCAGGATTACCTTAAAATCTGGTTATAAAATGTAAATTCTAATTAAAATAACCATGAAAATATATTACGAACCCTTTCAGTCAAAGATAATCCAAATATATGTGGAAACCATTTTGTTATTTTGTCTTAAATTACCAAATACTTGAATTAGAAAGCCATTTTAAAAATTGCACCAAAATTTCGATGATAGATTTGCATGCAAAAATTTTACTATTTTAAAACACCGTAACCTTGCAGGAAAAAAATAATTGAAGCCGAACTGAAAATCCGTATTTTTTGCCCAAAGATTAACAATATGTACAGGTCTGGTCACACTAAAAATTTTCAAGCCAATGTCTAGCACCAAGCCAACAGTATCTAGTTTAAGCATTACAATCTATATTTGTTGCATGTCATATGCTAGAGACAAGCGTATGGTTGCAAGAGACCACAAACGAGACGATTGGATTCAATTTCGTTTATTTTTAAATAAATAAAAGTCGGTATATTAGAAGAGATACAGGCTCTCTTCTTCCACTAGACAAGGCTCAGGTGGTGAGTGTGTGTAAGTTGTTTTAGGTGGCTGGTTTGTTTGTGTGTTTGCAGCACGGTGGCATGACGGGGTCGGTAGGCAATGAACGGTCTTGGTCTTGTGGTGGAAATACTGGGAGCTTGGTTGTGTGATGTGTTAATTGTGATGTGGGTTGGTAGGGCATCAGCAGTCTTTGATCTTGTCCAAAATGTGACACGTGACGATTCTCTCTGATAGCATTCTCCGGTGCCGACTGCTTTTTTTGAACTTTTGTAGACCGTTTTATAGCCAAGTCTGGGATTGAATCGGCTCCGAAAAACTTTGTGAGGGAAGTTCATTATTGATATAAAAAAGGTATTTTTAATTGTGAATTTTACATTTAAAAAGATGACTGAGGGGAGCCTACATGCGAAGTGTTTTATTTATTTTGCTATAAGCCATCTTTCAGACAATATCCAGTTAATGTTACCCTCGTATGCTCGTGGTATTTTTTTTTTCTTCCTTTTGCTGGTGAGTTGGTTTGAAATGTATTTGCAAATCAGGAGATATTTCTGTATATAACAATACAATCTCTTTCGCATATAGTGGGGGGTTTCCTCGTGGTGTAATGGTTAAAGCGATGGACTGCGGAATCGTCGTAAGCGAGCTCGTACTCCAGTCGTGCTATTACGTTCACTTTCGGGCAAATACCCTTGGGAAAGGTATGAACCCCCTTATCCTCCCTACTATGGGTTAAATAGTACCACTACCATTCTTCTAAGAGAATGGCTTAGGCATTAAATAACCTATATAGGTTGATATACCATTAAACAAAGAAACCAAACCAACCATATAGTGAGATCTGCAAAGAAAAATCCGAGTAAACTTCATTATGTTGATTTATTCAATTTCGTTCAGTTGATGTGACCTCCATTTGTCGAGACTTTTTAATTTTCCAATTTATTGGAAATTTCCAACAATTTTTGAATGGTCAAGTTCCCTAGCAATCTCTTGAGTCTTTTGCCTCAGTAATGAATAATGATTGTCATCAATGGCAAAAGACGTCATATATCCTCCCTATTTATGGCTCTTGTCTCTGTTGATAATTCTTGAACTAATCTTTAACTTTACGTTCGTTGAACGTTCACTGGCTGAATGATTGGTTAATATTTCAATCATTTTCCCCTGCTTTACGTCATATTTTGAACTCTTGCAATAAAATCCCACGAGTTTTTCTGTGCTTATTTTGACAGCCTAGAATAAGTAGTTAAAATAAAACTATTAGCTTAACTCACTTGAGTAAAATCTTCCTTTTAAACTGATATATTCGATGAATAGTGTTTTAAATGTTTCTACGAAAATTGTTAAATTTAAAAAATAGCAAATATTTAGGTACCAAACTATTATGAATGATTGTGCATAGATACTTTAGTAAATACGAGAATCTAAAATAGGGGAGTAAATATATGGTGAAGACAAGAAAATGTCTCCAAAGATTCATTTTGTTTCCAACTTGGAAAAAATAACTTACATAGATATAAAAACTTGTTAAAGAAAGCAAGAAGTGAAAGTGACAAAGAATAAGAAATCTTGTACGTACACTTAAAACTTAATTCCTAGTTACAACTACTTCTCACTCTCGTTCAAAGAGACATAACGTTTTCTTTTTTAACGGAGGTTGTTTGATTGTTGTTTTTGTACAACGAGCGGTTAGTTTTTATTTATTTATAAAGACATCTCTTAAGAGATATTCAGGACAATACTCTCTGTTCTAGAAACAAAAGCAAAGAAAGGAGTGAATGATCATTTAACCTCATTGTCTCAAGTGATGCAGAACATAGCACCGGGATACACTTAAGTAGACTCTTCTTTGAGCTACTGACAGGTTATTGCTTAAACAAGGCCATTATTTAAGACAAAATAATAAAGAGCAATGTTCCCTAAGGGAGAGTAGATATTCAATAAGGACTAACATTACTTTCAGTAGATAAAGCCGCATATTTTCTCTGTGTATATTTATACATATATGTATGTATGTATATATATATGTGTGTGTGTGTGTGTGTGTGTGAGTGTATATATATTTTTTTAAACTATGTATGGGGTGTGTGTATATGTATATGTGTGTGCGTGTATATATATATATATATGTATGTATGTGTGTGTGTATTTATAGATATATATGTATGTATATATATTTATATACATATGTGTGTATATATATATATATATATATGCGTGTTTCTATGTAAATATATATATATATATATATATAACGATAATATATTAACTCATTCAGGCTGAGTCTTTTTGCTTTTTATACGTAAAATAATGTTCCTTATTTTCATATTCATCTCAATCTTAACTCTAAAACCTGAACCCCATCTATATATTTATTAAGTTAATACAATTTACCTGCTTATATTTTCTTGATATACTGAATATCAAAAGATATAAATGTTAAATGCAACACTTGCCGAGTCAGCTGGGGCTGTAGAATGCACTGACTGCATCTCTACAGAGGAGTAAGACATCCCGAATGAGAGTCCTGGATGACACTAAACAACCTGATAGTGAGGTTCCAGTAATGCTGGAGCTTTGAGGAATGCAGATTACTCCTTCATTGCTATCCTATCTATGGATCAAATAGAACTAAACTGCATACTTATGCTTAACTGAATTGCTCGAAATAGAACAGTTTTGACATTTAAACTGTGTACTTATGCTAAACTGAATTGTTTGGAACGTAATAGTTTTTGCATGCTAAACTGAGTTGTTTGAAATAGAACTATTTAGACATTTAACTGTGTGTGAATAAAAAATATGTAACATATTGACCTCCGACCCGTCCAGGCTGTCAGATGAGAAATGCACCTGTGTAAATAACTGATACATCCGGTCGAAGATATCAGGGAGATACCTTGACTGTCGACGGATTGAATTGAGTACAAATGTGACGCTCACAAGTAGTAAGTGGACGTCAAATTATTATATAACCCCGGCGCATGAAGTTCAGATCAGTTGGAGAGAAGATACTGGAATGAGAACCATGTCCCAGCAGAGACTGGGCCCCCAGACCCGTGGTTGAGCAGCCCAGGAGAACGGGAAAGAAATGCTGCTGTAGCCAGAAGAGTTGCGGGGTCAATATGTTGCAGTTCTGTTCAGACTCCAACTCACCTCTCTCAGATAGTACTTTCGTAACCTTTTCAGACCCTTTCAAATAAAGTGAGAGGTATATTTTTCTAAAGAACTGTGTCCACTCGTCTTTATTGTGTTGAATATGTTTCTACATGCATTTGCATATGAGTATGTTACAAATATACTTATACTAAACTAGGTTGTTGAAGTAGAACTGTATGACTATGAAATAGAAATGTTTTTGACAATTAAACTGAGTAATGGGGGTGTCCTCGTGGTGTAATGGTTAAAGCGATGGACTGCGGAATCGTCGTAAGCGAGTTCGTACTCCAGTCGCGCTATTACGTTCACTTTCGGGCAAATACCCTTAGGAAAGGTATGAACCCCCTTATCCTCCCAGCTATGGGTTAAATAGTACCACGACTGTTCTTCTAGGAGAATGGCTTTGGCATTAAATAACCTACAAAGGTTGATATGCCATTAAACAAAGAAACCAAACCAAACCAAACCTGAGTAAAAATGCTAAACTGAATTGTTTGAAATAAAACTGGTTTTGGCATTAAATAACCTACTAAGGATGAAAAACCCAAACAAATAAATAAATGAATGAATTCAACACCATCCATTGGAATGCACACCTAAATAATCAGGTGTGGCTTGAAGAATTCAAAGAAACTAAAAATGACAAATTTTAGACATTTTGTACGAATAAAAATCAAATGGATGGTATTTCTCAAAGATTAGTATATACATGAAGATTGGACTGATAGATTTATACATCATGCACACAAGGTTCTAATTCAAAACTTGGAAATTAAATGAAAAAATAGCTTTTTGAAAAACTTTATTTCATTCTGCAATAATTTTGGGTTAAGAGAATGTCATAGAAAATTCAAGATAATTTGACAGGATAAATAGATTGATCCCTCAGTTGAAATACCTTTCAGTTTTGATTACTATTGCACAAATTAAAAAAATACATTCTAAGATAAATCAATTTCTATTCTTTTCCAAATTCGATCTAATTAATAATGCATATATCAAATCAAAATACATGAAATGTTACCTAAAAATAACTTGAATGTAAAAATTGAAGATTTAATTTTGTGGAGTATGTCACTTTTCTTTGTATAACCATTTTATTTTTGAAAATAAAATTCAAGTGGGTCATTTGATTGCAATAAGGCTAACTTTGCCATTTCCTGATAAGGACTAGGGTTATCACAGAATCACAAACTAGAATGATTTATTAAAGCCATTAACAAAACAATTCCTTATTTAAAAAAAGCAAAAAGTAATTTTTTTAATATTGAAAATAAAAAAAAACAGTTATTCATTTTCAGTCTAATTTTTCTAATAACTGTTTTTTTTATTTTGCTTTTTTTCTTTTCAAACAAAATATATGAATTAGCAAACTTCTCTTTAGAAAAAAAAACATTTATTTCTTTCACTAACCCTTACATCACTCAAGGTTCTTAGCTTGGATATTCATGCCTACACAGTTTAAATCTGAACATTTAGCCTAATAAGCTAGGCTATGAGACTATTTTTAATGATTTTGATTCTCACTTGGTGCCCTATATTTCAGCCATTTTGGTGAATTAAGCATAGAATATGACAAGGCATTTTAAATTTGACGTGAATTCAACATATGCAGTATATTGTTTTAATTGTAATGGTTAATGTTATAATTCCCTTTTTTATCTAAATAAATAAGTTCAACAGACAAGAAGGTCATTCTTTAATGTTTTTTAAAGAAATACAATGATCAACTACGTGCCATGATTAAGATATTGGCTGGGTATAAAAAAACGAATTTTGACGTTCTAAAGATTTCAATTTTTATGCTTTTGGCTCTATAAGCTATTAAAGACAATAAAATATGGTAATCTGACATAAAATAGGGTTAAAATAAAGAATCTGAAAATTGGAAATCATAAGAGGAGAAAAATAATCTTTGCAGATTTATAGACAAGACATTTCAATGCATTACTCAATTTTATAAACATTAGAATAAACTAAAGAATATAAGAATTAAATCTTACAGGATAATTTCTTTTTAAATTTGAGTTTAAAAAAACATTTATAATTCCCATTCATTTTCAAAAATTAATTTCAAAGAATTCATGCTGTAAACCTATCTCTCGTTCAATCCAGTTAAGAAATGTTTAAAAAATCAGAAATAGTAAATATCATATATGAGCAAAAGTTCACAGCTTTTATTTTTCTTTTTATACTTTTATACTTAATTGATATTTACCTGTTTAAAATAAGCCAATAAACACTGGTGTTTAATTATATTGACTGATAGCTTATTTTTTCTTTGTTCCTGTATATTTCTTCTATTGAATCCTATTTTTATTCTATCAGTTCATAATAACTACAATTAGGTCTTAGATTGATTTAATAGCAAAATCAATCAATTTCATAAATCCTACCTTATGGTTTTAATGTTTTTGTCTTTGAAAAAGTTGCCTGACTAGTTAGAATGTATTCATGATTAATCACTATTTATGATATAGTTGACACTGTTTAACTTAAGCGATGGGAAGGAGTTAGAATTATCATTTGGTCCTTTTGTATTTGGTGTAACATTGTTATATCCAATATAAATAATCTGCTATATTCACATAGGCTAAATTATTCTTGAGATACTCCAGCCATGATTTTATCAATTTATTCAATGATGATTTCCACTTATATACAGAGGCATCTCTCTGCTTGTTTAATATGGAAGTTATCTTTTTAAGGATTACACCCTGTTGACTTGGACTTTTGAATACACTAACAATACCTCTGCATAGGGATAAGAACCCCCCTCCAACAGGGCTACCTTTTGGCTCTAAGTTGTAACCTGTAATGCTTTAGAATGGGGATTCTGATGGCTTAGCTAGTCCTTGACCAGGCAACTGAAGTGGTGATTTGACTTGCAACACTCCACTTTGGCCCTTACTGGAATGGATGGGCTGTTGGTGAGGTCATATTTGATCATTCCACACGTCATGTCACATGGTAACACCTAAATGATTAAGTTCTGATTATATCCTTCAAATTTATTTAGATTTTTTATTTCTTACCCATTTTTATAGGCGATAAAAGGCAGTAGCTGAGGGTCAGTTATCTTGAGAAAAGAAAACTTTCAATGTCTTGGGTTTGACACTAAATTGTACTTTATGGTAAGGCTCCAGTTCTGGACTTTGTAGAAGGTGGAGTACCACTTCATTTCTATTACACCCAGTTCCACCCTCACCAAGGGTAGTAGTACCTGTTAGGGTCCTACTTCTGGGTCAAATAGAATTGTTCAATCAATTACAAAGGATTATTATTAGTTATTTGCAACAGTACAGCTGTAAGCAAATTGTTTGTATTTGATAAAAATACTTGATTAATGTTAAATAACAATACTTGAAACCATTCAACTGTGTGCAAACAAATGAGCTGTAACTAGTTTAATTAAAAAGTTACTGACAAAGTATTCACTTATACATCATATATATATAAATAGAATTTAGCATTCAATAACCCACAAGAGTTGATAAGTCTTGAAACACCAACCTCCCTTCGAGAATCATCATCATCATCATATCGCGCTGGTAGCACAGATATCCCTGACCCTCTCTCGCCACTCCTCCCTATCGTTCATCGCCCTAGGTAGGTCTTCAGGACAAAATCCCGTATCCTCACATAGCTGCTGAATGTATGTTCGTGCTGGTCGTCCTGCTTTTGCACGACCATGTGTGGGGGTCCATAAGAGTACATCACTTATGAGTTCGTCCCTGCTTCTCCAGCAGTGTCCTGCATGTCTGGCTCGTCTAACTTGAATAGTTTTCGTGATAGGGGGTAGGTGGCCGTACAGTTGGTGTCTTGTTGGGTGTTGCCGCCAGGACTTGTTTAAGATTGCACGCAGCATTCTTGTGTAATTGCCGTCTAGCTTCTTCTCCAGCCGTTTTGTTAGCGTCCATGTAGTGCAGCGATATAGCAGTATCGATGTGACCGCTGCCTGGATTGCCTTATTGGTTAGGTCTGATTTTCATATAATCGATAACCTATTGATAGCTGTCCATGCTTTCGCTAACCTCGTTTCGATGTCCTTTTCGGTTGATTCGACGCTGCGTGAAGAAAAATGTAGAAAAAAACAAAGAAAACAAGATGAAGGTGTCAATGTGCAGAGATATTTGTATACATCTCTGGCATTTATATTATGTATGTTTTATCTCCTCTTGCATATTTCATGACTATAAGTTTCATGCATCTATAAAAAACGAATTAAAAATGATGACAATAGTCAGATTAAAAATGAGTACATATGACATGTTTCTTCTGGAGATTGTGTGCATTTTTCTTTCAAATACATGAAACTTACAATCATAGGAGTTACAGGAGGTAAGAAAACTTGTATTTTTTATTTTATCATGTTCTACTCGCTAATATTTGAGCAGTTTGTAATTTTAAAAAGTTTTTTGTAATGATTTGTACAATTCAACTCTGAAAGTAGATTTGCCTTCTCTTCTTAAACTTTCAAAGGATCTTAGATGAACAAACTTGTGTGTGTATATATATATATATACATAAGGAAGTGTTTCTACTGAATCCAGACATCAGAGAGGGTTTATCAGTAAAATCATTAGCCACATTACAGAATTATGAATAGATTTTAATATCTTTATGATTGTACATTAATTGGATAGGAATGTTTGCATTATTTGATGAAATATGCACTGTCATGTTGTGGTGCCTCTCTTAGGATTACTAATACATATAAATAATGTTTTTTCTTTGCTTATAGTCTACTTAGTCTTTTCGAAATTAACAGCTAAAACTTTGTCCTGTCAGCAAGTCTTCGAACATTCTATCCTCTGCAGAGGAGTAGGACCCCCCGCCCACTCCAGAAGAGTATCCAGGGTTTAATACTAAATTCTGTCTTTTGGTAAGTCTCCAGTTCTGGATATCTGAGTAGAGTGAAGAACTTTCATTGTGATTACTCCTATGTCCACTTTGACCCAAAGTAGTATTAGGTATTAGAGTCCCATCTGTTGGTCAAATAGATGTGTTTAAAAATTATTACTCTTTGATAGTAATAATAGATGACATATAAATATAAAATATTTGTATCAAGAATAGTTACTTAAAGCTAAATTTTTTTATTTATAACTCTAGGGAAGAATTTTGAATATAATTTCTATTGAGTTTTATTTTCAACTTGATTTAGACGAAAACTGGCTCACTGATTTTAAAACAGTCTGTTTTCTTTTATTATGTCAAGGCTTTTTTTCTTCAGCTTACTCTATTAAATGACCTGCAGAGGTTGATATACCAAAACTCAAACTCGATTTACTCTCTGAATAAGCACATTTTAATTGTTTGTTTTATTGATAAGGAATGACTGCATGAATATTTTTGAAATGCTTGGCAGCCTATAGTCAATTTCAAATCTCCCTCTGAGTCACCATTATTGAGCAATTAGATGCCTCACCTGGTCTTCAACCTTTAAGAATCAATTTCCTATTTCAAGAGTTTGCAGATGTTGGTCAAGGGAATACAAGGTAAGTTGGCATTTGGTTTACGTATGATTTGGTGATAGTCAATAAGTTATTGCACAGACTGTCACTTTTGTTTTGTGTAAACTTTAGGATATAACAAAAAAGCCGACATAAAATCAAGTATCTGAATCTATCCATCATCTATACCCCAGTGCCTAATTCGGCAGAAATCCCTGAGACAGTCTTTGTTTTACTACTCTCTAAAAGATTTGTATGATGAAGAACTCGGTGAGAGCAATGATGTGGATTTTGAAATGAAGGAGATTCAGCTTATAGAGTATTCAAACAACAGGAGTTGACTGATTTAGCAAGAGGTTTGGGACTATCAAAATAAGGTTCAGAACTCATAGTATTGAGACTGAATGAGAAAAAACGTGTTTAGAAAAGGAATAAGTGTATCCTTCTTTCAATCTTTTTTTATACTTGAAATGGGTCCAAGTGATCACTAACAAACATAGTGTCTTCACTCCGTCATGTTTTCTACCAGCTAGAATAAAATCTTCACTCGGTCATGTTCTCTACCAACAAGAAAAATGTCTTTACTCAATCGATGTCACTTTATCCAGCATATTGTGTTATGCTTGGCCAGTACAATCACTTCAAAAAATTTGCATATGCCTCTCTGGCAAATTATCCTTGCTCAATATCACGTTATATTTCAGATTGGGTTGTTAGGGTGGCCATATTTCTTTCTCTCTCAAGTATACCACTTATTTTACCCGCCAGGCATAAACATGATCACTTTGTCGCACAAGGTAAGTAATCTATTCCACACAATCCAGGGAAAGTTGATTTCTATAATACTTTCCAACAGACAGTAGGTTTGTATATTGCCTTAACATACACTGTTTACCGGAGGAATAGGAAATTTCAATCAATACCTCAACTGAATTGCAAATGTTCATCAATAAGTCTGACTCAGTGATGAATTACACTGGTATTTAAAACTTATTTAGAAAAGTCATTTTTTTAAGTCAGGAGTAATTTGATTAAAATAAAACACATGAAAATTTTGGTCATGGGTCAATTCTTATGAGTTAACAAATTTGAGCTAAGGTCATTGGAGCAACTAAGTTGATAAGTTGATCAATGTTGTCAAAGGTTCTAGGTGCGCCCCCTTAGGTGCAAGAAAATTGCACTACCTTATCTATCCGAAATTGCACCCAATGAAACCAGAAGGTTAGAAGCCAAGTCGATTCGCACAGAAAGCTGTTTTTGCTTCTCTCACTAAATGTGGATATAAAAATGCACTGTTCAGTCAAAAAGAGGGTCAAGGGAGTTTTTGCTCCTCCTCTCAATTTCTGTGAATGTAAGTTAGGTTCTCATTGGCTGGCCAATGAAAGGGTATGACATGTTCCATGGTTGTCTGACCAATCAGAGGTTTTTTTATTTCTAAATTTCATCTATGAAATATGAACTTTTAGCATGTCTTCAGACAGACCCAGGAAGAAAGACAAGACTCTGAAACTTGCCACAAGAAGAAAAACTCTGTTGAAAGAAATAACCTAGTTCCAGCCTGCAAAAATTCTTTATACAAAATCAAGACAACATTTTTCATTGAAAAACTCCAAGCTAATAAGTATCAAGCAAAATAAAATGAATTCCTTCGTGTCTCTATTTTCACCTTCTCAATGTGCGAAACTTTTCCCTTTTTATTTTATATGATTAAATAATCACATTGCAATAAAAACTTTTGTTAACTATTGTTATAGTTGTCTCTTTCTTGGAAATACTAACGTCCATGGCAACTCATAACTATTAACCTCCTGATTTGTTGTAAAATGCTCCAACAAAGAAACGTTGATCCCTGTTCAGTGAATCTTTAAAAAACAATGTGGGTACAGAAAGATTTGACAAAGCCTGGCACATGTGGCCATCTAAGTGATAGGACCACAGTTCAAAGTAGAGCATAAAGAGTGTTTTCTTTCACAAAGGCAATTTATTTGTAGTCTCATTTGGGCATTCAGTTGTCTTCATGTAACATAAGAAGATAAAAAGTCATTCAGTTGTTACAAAATCATCTGCGTTGACCTTAAAATGGTACGATTTCTTCTTTATCAGCAACATGGGTACACCAAGTTTTTATGACTTCTCTGCATGTGAATTGCAGTGCCTGAGATAAGAATTGATTGAGAGTAATTGGCCTCCAAGATTTTACCTCAAACATGGTGATCCTAAAATCCTCCATGAGCTATTTGTTTATATAAATGAAATTATCTTCCCGCCTCGGCATGTGAAAGTGGGTCTTATAAAGTAACTCGTTAAAGTATTACCAACTGAAGGTGACTGTTTCAAGTACTTCACTTTGGTATTTCTTGCCTTGTCAATTAAAGAAATCAAGCCCTGTCCAGCTGATGGTCTACAGATCCAGCGACTAATCAAAGATGAATATTTCATCAGGTAGTGTTTGAACTCAAAACGAATGGTTGGTTATCATTTAAAGACCTTTTCAAGATATACCCGAGCAAAGACTTACACCAAAATTCTCTAAAAACAATTGGAAAGCTACAAAACACTTTGTTGAAACATTTACATAAACTTGATT
Source organism: Sepioteuthis lessoniana (assembly GCA_963585895.1). Lineage (NCBI taxonomy): Eukaryota > Metazoa > Mollusca > Cephalopoda > Myopsida > Loliginidae > Sepioteuthis > Sepioteuthis lessoniana. The sequence goes on from OY757916.1 coordinate 91,757,295, forward strand.
TTCAGCATAGCCATCTTGCTAACTGTTGTATGTGACTCACCTATGACCACATTAATGGACTTACCCAAAGGGTATATTATTCAAGAATTAAGCTGGTTGAGCGAGAGCAGCAGCTGTCGTAAGCACCTTGCCTGTCTTCTTGAACATTGAACCAAGGAAACCCTCTTCAGAGACTTGGATACATTTGTGTGGTACCTCATATCTCCGTATTGAGTTATTTATTTATTGACCCTTAATAATCGGTCATAACTCTAACTTAGCGGAAATCATTGAAGTTAGCGATGAGCAAAGTGAGATTCTATAAAGGTTTAAAGGTCATAAACCAAAGGATGGGATATAACTATGATGGTTAACTATTGTTGATACATAAAGCTATATTGTTCATAGATTAAACAATCTAAGAAAGCACTATAAGTGTAAACCTTTAACTACTTGCATACAATTATATTAACAATATCTGTTGTATAAACAAAATAAATTAGTACAAATATTATTCAAGCGATGTCTTCTTTTTAATTTTCCATTGGATGTAAATATTTACACCATGCAATAAAATAAGTTCAAATCCGTTAGACGTCGTAGTTTTATGGTCTTTGAAACAAAGGGAGGGAGTCATGTAGCTCAAAAAGTTGAAGTGATAGAGAAAAACTGAAGTTATTTTTTTTTCATTTAGAGGCCAAAGGTTTCTCAAAAACAATTAAGATCTGTAGGATGTGATCGATTAGACATTGGCATTGACAACTAGAGGGTTTGTCTTCGTTTATTCACGACGAATTAACAAAACATTTATTACCTGAGCCAACTTCACAGAAAGAATCCAGTAATTACAAGAAATACAAACAGTACATTATGAAGAGAAAATCCTATCTAGTAGTTGAATAGTTCTTTATTGAAAGAAAGTAGTAATATGAAAACCTATGTCAAAAGATGGTACTGTGCATGGTACGATACAAGGTTTGTTTGGATGAGAGTCACCTCTTTCGGGAGAGGCACACAATTCTACATGCTTTCTGATTGTCGAATAAAAAAGTTTCGACTTTGCCAAACATTTTACAATGCTACTTTGGTCACACAGCCTTACGATCATTAGACGTACTACTGAGGAAAGCAAGAGATGTAATCCCTACAGATCTGACAAAAAAATTGTGCTGCCCAGTTTTATTATTAGTTACTTGAAAATATGTTACTGTGTGTAAACAAATTACTGTTACTAAATTGAAATAATTAGCTCAAACCATATAATTAGTATTAGATGAATATACTTGGAACCATACAACTGTGAGCAAGTTATTTATTTGAGATAGGAATAGTTGATATAACTGTGAGCCCAAAACTCTTAAATAATTTTACAAAAATATTAAGGTATTATGAACGCAATTCCCTAACATTTAAAAAAATAATCCTTGACATGCTGTTGAAATTAATCAAGTAATAAGATTAAACTTGAAATTTTATTAATTCGTATTTTGTTTAAAAAGAGAATAAATCCTTGAAAAAAATTGTATATATACAATAAATCCTGTCTACCTACTCAATGTTAACATTTTATTCGTATTAAGGAAATCCTTAGCCAGATGGAATTTCAAATTTATCCAGTTATGCAATTGTACATAAATTTTGCTTGAAAGACAAAGCAAGAAATCTCAGGTGACAAGTTGGAAAATCAAGAGAGAATTATGTGACATTTAGGTGAGAAATTCAAAATAAACTATTATGATAAACTAGTGGATTATTTATTTGTTGGTGAGAAAAATCAGATTTACTGAATTACTTGTTGGAATTTGATTCATGATATAGACAACTCATTAATTGATTCGGTTCCTGCTGTAATAATGTTCCATGATGATACCAATGCTTCTATTTAAGGAGTAAAGCATTCTATTGTGTATTATATTAAAGATACAGATGATTAAAAAATGATGTTCACCGAGAATATTTTATACAACCAAATGATCATTTAATTGCAAAATGGACTGAAAATTGCTTTATTTACTTACAGAATCTTAAGTGTATTGCTCAATTAAAAAAAACTCAAAACGATCTACCATTTGTACCGAGTTATGGCTTCATATATCGTTGGGTGATTTGATACTCAAACTAGTACTTTTTTCTTCTTTTCAAGCAGTTATATGATATCAAGTAATTAATGATTTGAATCATTTGTAAATGATCCTAGCTTCAAGGAACTATTATTAATACAAATAATTTTGCCAGAATTATAGCGTTTCAAGTAACTTCTCTAATTTTATGAAGATAATTTGGCACACAGCTCTATGGCTTCAAGTATTTTTATCTGAAACTAATTATTTGCACACTATTAAATGGTTTTTAAGTATCTCAAACATAGTTTCAAGTAACTGGTAATAATACTTCCTTGTAAGCAGTTATCATTTCAAGTAACTATTCTTAATTTGAATAGCTTGCAATTGAACTTTAAAATTGTACCCTAAAAAGTACTACCACTCCAGGTCAGTGGACCTGAAAACAACAGCAACAAAAACGTTACTCTACACTCCAGGATCCGGCCTCACGATTGAATTCAGTTTAGTACTAAACCCAGGACATTTCTGCAAGGAATATAGTCTGTGTATTCTTAGCCCTTCAAACTGGGCAAGTTGTCTATGCACACACACACACACACACACACATATATATATATATATATATATATATATATATATATATATATATATATATGTCAAGTGATGGAAAATGAAATTATTTAACATATAAAAATAATTGTTCTTACCCCACTCTTTTGTTAGTTTAACGAAATTTCCATTCCTACCAATGCACTCAACCCACTGATTGTCTATTGATCATAATGATCAAACATAATTCCGTGAATTTGCCAGATCAAAATTCTGATAATAAATGAGTGACGATGGACATTGGTTTTCCTAATACCTATAGTGATTTGACATTTTTTTTTATAAATCTATGGGGCGTGTGAATATATATATATACTGGCTTCACAACCATATTAGAATTGATCAAGCAGTAAGGTAACCAATTGTGTGTGTGTATACTAACACACACACAGACACACATATATACAGACATACGCACACGAGGCTGGAAATGGGCACAGTGACCCGAGTTCAAATCCTGAAGGAAGCTGTTTGCATTACATAGTGCCAATACCCTTGTGAATCGTATGAATCCAACTATTCTCCCTCTAGTTAAGTGTAACTAGTTGGATAGACTGGGATCTTCAACCTTGGTATGGCAACCGGTCTAGGAGAAGGGAAACTCTGAATTCAAATCTCTTAATTAAAAAATCGACCTTCTGTCGCATCGTGATTGTGTAGAGGGTTTGATAAAAACATATTTAGATATACACACCAAGAAAATTCATTTTGCATAATTAACCAGAAAGTGATGTCGATTTTCTTCAAAGTATTATGTAATTTAATTTTTGCTTTCAAGCATTGTCTTCAATTTAATAGCTAATAATTAACAACATTTCATCCTATCAGTCTCACGGTGTTTCTATGTATTTTTCTTTCTTTTTAGAATTCCCAAATTTTAAATAAAGATAAGGCTTTGCAAGCTTCACTCTTTTAACTTTGTAGATGACCACAGATTTGTATATACACTTTGTTGGTTGGTCAACTTTTGTTTTTGGCAAGCAGTTTAGTAATTTTAGGTTATAATAGTCATTTGAAAATAATTATAACTTCAAATAACTATTCTTCATAAGTAGCTGACAGTAATGGGGTTTTGAGTGTTCCAAATATAAATAATTCTCAAATTAATATATTTGATCCTAACGGGTACTGTCAATTAGGAACAGAGTAGATCTGAAAGCAACAACAATGAAAGAGTAACTATGCAATTCCCCGAATTCCAGAACTTGAGCATCACGCCTGGATGCAGTTTAGTTTCACACCCAGGACACTTTTGAAGGATGGATCAGCAGGGAATACGGTTGGTGTATTAAGTCCCACCATTAAAGTAGGATAATTTAGACCACACCTCGTAAATACAACAGAATCAGTTAAGATTTTCGTAGAGATCAGTTTAAATGTAACAAGAGAATTCAAGCATTTTAAATTACCAACAATTGAATTCTCTTTCGAACTATTATATTAAATTTTCTTTTGAGCTTAAAAATATTTCAAAAGTTAATTCAATATTTTATTAGACATAAATCAGTAAAAATTACTTAAAAGTGCAAACATCTTTTCAAATTGAGGAACTAGAAATATTTCTTTAGAATATTGAATGACTTGATTTTATTCTAGTCTTACTGACTAAACAATGAAAGTATCTATTTTAAAAACAATTTATTCAATTTTATATTTTTAGTCCTCAATAATTTATAAATGAGCTTACAATAATAATGAGTGGAGTGATAAAATATTATATTGTGTTTAAAAAGCTTATAGCGTTATCCGCTCTTTGATTTATTCTGTTCTGACTTATAAAATAATACATAATTTATAAAGATCAGACATTTTATTGAATAAAAGTAATAATGATCTTTCTCACTAGTTACATTTTATTTATATATATATATATATATATATATATATATATATATATATATAATTAAGAGATATCAGCCGGATTTAAAAACTACATGAGAACTGTTGATGCAAAATTTTCAGGAAAATTCAGATAGTAAATCAGAGACACCTCGTTACAGACTGGAAACAGTACTGAGTGGAATTAAATGGGTCAGTTCATCTTTGCTTCATTATTAACAAGGAAAATATTTTTAAAAGAATATTTGAATATAGAATAACTCAAATTTAACTTCTTTATTCATCTTTTGTTAAACTGTGAACTATTAAAGGCTACAGAAAGATGTTTTTTCTTTAAAGTTAAGCAATACTTGATAGTTTTACCGATATATAGTGGCTAATGTTATTGTGTTGAACTGAAAACTCTATCAAAGGTATTACTTTAAAAAAAATCCCCAGGAACTTTTCTTTACAAAAAAGTAAATATTCTTTACATTCAAGTGATGTTTTACAAAGGTTTTATATTAACAAATTTTTCTTTGAAAAATAGCTTCTCCATACATGTGTGTATAAGTTTCTTGTATCGGTCATCCATTAATTTAGGGAATTTGAGATAGTAAAAATATCTTCCAAAACAGGGAAAGGAATATTTGTCTATTTCTGAGATGAGGTGTTATAATTATTGTTCTCTGCTATTCTTTTGTTTCGATCCCTATAATCTCCGGCCTTCTTCAAGAGCCTTTTGTCATAACAGGTAACCTTCTGAGAATCAAAATCTCAGCACTTTAAAAGACACCTGAAAAAATGCCGGAGAATAGTTTCCAAAACGTAATGAAAATAGCGACCAATATGGGTATAATAGTCCGCAATGTGTGAAATTTACAATTTAAAATATTAGATTTTTGGTAAATAAGTGTTCCAAATTTATTTAGATTATATTTTGAGGTTAAAAGTTATTTCTATCTATTTTTCTGAGGATTAAATAGTTATCTAGCAGCTATCACAAAGTTTTGCCTAAAAGTTTATTTTTCAAAATTTAACGGAAATATTCATTCAATGAATAGATACTACTTCTCAACGTGCTCTGAAGTTAGTGGGGATTAGAATGTTCTGGCTGTATCCCCTTCAGAGATATAAGACTATCTTTTGGCGAAAAAAAAGGTAGCCTGAATATTCATCTATGGGTCGAATAAATCTCCTTAACTACAAACCAAAATCTCTTTACAAACAACTATTCTAAAATGTAAATGTACTTTGAATGCAATTTCTTTATATAGACATGCAATAAATCAAAGCTGATTGACAGGCTGTTAAAATCAGTTAATCAAAAACTTGTCAGCATAAACAAACTTAGAATGAGTGCTGATGAATTGTTGTTCACTCTTCATCCCTTGTTTTTGTCACTTTTCAGTATCCCAACATTTTCGTTGTATTGTCAGTAGACTGGAACGTGGCAAATGGATTTTTTGTTAAAAGTACAAACGCCTTACTGACTAAAAGCTTAAAGGATGAAGATGGCACAGAATTGCGGAAATAGGAATTGGGGGATAAGTTGACAGGTCAATTAACCAGGTGGTCGTGACACATTGAAATGAGAAATGAGATAACCAAAATATAAGACAACGGAAATTGCGTACAAAAGCACGTAAGCAAAAAGTACCGGTATCGTCATCCGGAAGTAAATACTTTGGTGACCTGACCGGATGTGAGTTGTCAACCTTGAGTAAATGTGTTTATAAAAGTAACCATGTTCAGATGTCTGTGCAGATCCCGGCTAAGGGTCGAAAGGAAGTGATCTCTTGTCAAAACTACGTATGTACTTACAATCTCTTCAACTCTCTCTCTCTCTCTCTGATTTCACATTTGTAGCAAGCTGGAAAAATAAAGAAAATATTAAGTTATTCTTATATATACAAGTGTTCGTAATATTTTTATTTGTTATCAAGTCCTGTTGTAGTTTGCAACCCGGTTGCAAGAACTCCAAGAAACATATACAACATCTAGATCAATATTATAGTGCAACGAGCAATAATCGTGTGCTTTTTATATTATAACTACGAAAATATTTGATAGTCGGTCAGAAATATTATTTTCCCATAATGATCCGTGAATATACTATCAAGCGAGTTTAACATTTTATGAATTTAGCATCTTTGATTGTACACATCTCATAAACTCAAAATATGAAACCTTGAATCTTATAAGTTATTATTGACTAGTTTTGTGTCATGATATAATTAATTTCACTGAGAGGCACTCATTCTTTTTCTGTATTATATCTTATGTCATTCCTAGCAAGATAAAGTACTGATGAGGGCTGTGTTGAGCTTTATTAGATTCTAAATGTGTGCTTTTTCCCATCTCTGACCCTAAGTAATGCAATCTTTACAATTGGAATAATTGTGCATTGGGAAATCATTACTTGTTGAACAATTTCAGTCTGATTCAGCCAGACTTGTAACTTTAGCTTGTTCAATGAGTCTAACAAGTGATTTCCTTCAGTCAAGGTAACAGTTGTATTATTGGACGTAACTTGTAAGTCTTCTGTTTTTGTGAGACTGTGTGGAAAGTGATATCAGAAAGAAAGAAAGAAAAGGAGAAATAAAATAAAAGAAATGCATTGATTTGCAATTAGATGGCATCAACTGCAACTACATGAAAAGTTGGTGGGGAAGTTGAAAGAATGAAGGAAAAGAATCTTTAGTTGATTAGACAATTATTTTATAAATTATATAACTTTAAGGTCTTATGAGTTCTGAGAGCAATTGTTTGAGGACTAAGTATCTATGTTTTTAAATATTTTACATATCTTGTATAGCTTAGTTTTATCATAGATCCCATCATAAATGAGGGTCAGCCTTGTCGACTGCCTTAGAATATACTACAGTATCCGCTGCAGAGGGGAACAACCTCCCAAACCGAGGTGTCATACTCATGACATTAAACTTCATCTGATAGTGAGGCTCCTGTGCTAGAGGTCAAAGGTATGGATTTTGAGTTATCTCTTTTTTACCATTTCTTGGTATATAAGGATTGCTCCATTCATCAGAGAGCACTTCAGTCGCAAGAATAGTGTTGACAATTTACGAGTCGTAAGAGCACTTCAGTCGTAAGAATAATGTTGACAATATACGAGTGACACGACGGACGTTGAACACTTGGACAATTGGTAGTTTATATTGTTTTGAGATGTACATATTGCTATGTACTCCACCTCAAGATGAAAACCCCAAATGCTCTGAAATCGTCACCAACTTTGGAGAACGAAGGCGGCTATGTTGAATGGAAAACCTATCTAACAATATGGCAGATGTAAATGTAAGTAAAGTTGGCGAACTTGGTCGAGGGTGACTCGAAAACTACCTTTTCAATAACTACTACCCCGAGGTGTAGACGGACGTTCTTCCCTTCCCTAGATTGCTCCACTTTACCCTTGATCCTTACCTTATAATGCTGAGTATTAAGCAAGGAGGTATCAAGTACCATTTTTGAGTCTTTGTTCTGACTCGAGCTGGGATTGAACCCCGGTCTCCTGGACCATTAGCGAACACTCTACTCATTTTTCCCTGTTTGACTAGATAGGCAAGAGATTCTTAGGGACATGCCACCTCATGAAATTTGGTCATGAAACAGGATCCAGAAAATATGACAAACAGTACACATTATTTTTTATAAGATGGAAACACCCAGGCTTATCTATCCTTTAAGGGATTTTATGACTACAGTGTTAGAATAATTGACCTGTTGATATAATTCAAATACCTCTTTCACAAATTGAATAATCTTAAAATTGATGTACAATGAAAAAGATTTTTGTAAAACTTGACTCAACTAATAACCAAATGGGTACACCATATGTTGAATCTGAATCCGTTTTTGCATCCGAAAACGAGAATATGTTTAAAACAAGAGGTTGGGATAGATGAATATATTAGAGAGTTGGTCAAAAATATCCCAGCAGAAATTATGAAGCTTTCAATCCCATCGGCAAGAATGGGAAAATTATGAGATGCTTTAATTGCGACTCTACAAAACACTTCTCAAGAGATTATAGACATCATCAAGAAAATATAGAAAATGTACAAGAGATTCACATAACCCAATTTAACGCAGAACTCCTTGCTTCCAGGTTGGTTAAAGAGATTTTCGAAATGGTCGACGTATTGGACAATGCATGTACGAAAACTGTCACGGGTAAAATATGGCTGGACGTTTTTTATTGATGCTTTGACTAGTCAAGACAAATACTTAGTTGAATATGTTCCACTGAAACAATATTCAAGTTTGGAGATGGAACTTAGGTTACTACAGTTAGGAAAGTGAAATTTCCAGCAGTTAGTGGCAGAAAAAAAAGTGTATGATTGAGTCCTGTATAGTGAATAACGAAATTCCATTGCTTTTGAGTAAAACCTCAACAATCAATGAAGAAAGCTGGAATTCTTTTAAATTTGTGAATGATACAGCAATGTTTCTTGGTGATACGAGAGATTTGGTTTGCACCTCATCAAACCACTACAGTATTCCACTTTAAAATGTCTTATTTGACAAAAGGGTGAATTTAAAGTGTCTGTCGTAAAATACTTAACACTTGAAGAGAAAAGAAAAAGGTCAATGAAATTACACAGATAATTTTTACATGCCTCAAAAGAAAAATGTAATCTTGTGAAGAGAAGTTAGGATTTTTGTGACGCTGAATTCCTTAAGATAATTGAAAAATGTTGTGATTCATGCCAAGTATAGCTAAAATATAAACGTGTACCTTTAGGTCCTGTCGTAGCTATGCCCATGGTTTCTAAATGTAACAATGTTGTATATGTCAACTTACAGAAACATATATTTACAATAAAACTTGTATTTTGTATATCATTGACTCTGCTATAAGATATTCAGCAGCCTGCTTAGTGTTTTCTAAAACAATAATATGAAATTCTGTAAAATATTTACCAAATGTGGTTATTTTATTTTGGTGCACCAAAAAATTTCTTAGATGACAACGAAGAAGAATTTTCAAATGAATAATTCTGGGAAAAACGAATGAGAAACTAGGTATAGAAACTGCAACAACAGCAGATGAATCACTATTTAGCAGTGAGATTGGGGAGCGGCATGATCAGATATCATCATCATCTTGTCGTGCCGCTAGCACGGATATCCCTGACCCTCTCTCGCCATTTCTCCCTATAGTTCATCGCCTCTGGTCGGTCTTCAGGGCTACATCCCGTATCCTCACATAGCTGCTGAATGTATGTTCGAGCTGGTCGTCCTGCTTTTGCCCGGCCATACATGGGGGTCCATAGGAGTACATCACTTATGAGCTCGTCCTTGCTTCTCCAGCAGTGTCCTGCAAGTCTGTTTCGTCTAACTTGGATAGTTTTCGTGATGGGAGGCAGGTGGCCGTATAGTTGGTGCCTTGTGAAGTGTTGCCGCCAGGACTTGTTCAATATTGCTCGCTGCATTCTTGTGTAATCGCCGTCAAGCTTCTTCTCCAGTCGTTCAGTTAGCGTCCAAGTAGTGCATCCATACAGCAGTATCGATACGACCGCTGCCAGGAAGAAACTGCATTTAATTTTATCGGTCAGGTCTGATTTCCATATGATCGATAGTCTATCGACAGCTGTCCATGCCTTCGTTAGCCGCGTGCCGATGTCCTTTTCGGTTGATGAGACGCTGCTTCTTAGGTAGGTGAATTTGTCTACTAGTTTCAGAGGGTTTCCATCTAGTGTGGTGATGTCGCCTGTTTGATTATAGCACATATATTCCGTTTTGTGTTCATTGACATGGAGGCCTGATGCTTTTTTCTCGACTTTTGCAGATGTGAAATGTGAATCGATAACTGCACTTGGGTAGTCAGTAAGTATCAGGAATATTTAACAAAATAATGGTGGTTTTAGACCAAACCACTGAGTATTTGGAGTTAACCCTAACCTTCTATCAATCTTGGAGGAAGAATTTGCAGCAATGGAGAGTTCATCTAGTGATATACGTTAGAACATGGAAGCTTTTCTCAAAGCCAGAGACAACTATGCTGCTGCAGAGTCAAGTGAAAAGATTAGGATGATACTCATACATAAGGTGTGCACTTGTTCAGGTGTAATGTGTAATAATGGTGATAACGTTTATTATCTTATAGAATATTGTAAACGTTGGAAAAGTCCTGCTTAAAATTAACCTTCCACAGCATCTTGCTCGTGGAAAAGGGTTGGGTAAATACATATTCTCTATCTGCTTTTAGCTGCCCATCTTCTATTAACTCAATGATATGAAGGGATTTTCTTTTGCAATCACAACCCGTCTGATGCTACCATTTCAAAACCATAGATAATCAGAACTGCTGTCTATGTGTAACTCTTGTCCAATCAGCTGAGGCTGGATATGACACTAAATAACCTGATGGTGACGTCTCAGTAACGCTGGAGCTTTGGAGAATGCGGAGTAACCCTTTATTGTCATCACTCCCGGGTCCACCCTTGCCAGGAGTGGTAGCACCTGATATGGGTCCTATCTATGGGTTTGAGTTTACTGTTTTTTGCATTTAAACTGTGTATTTATGCTAAACTGAATTGTTTAAAATAAAACTGTTTTGACATTAAAACTGCGTATCTATGCTAAACTGAATTGCTCGAACTAGAACTGTTTTGACATCTAAATGGTGTACTTATGCTAAACTGAATTGTTTGAAACGTAACAGTTTTTATATGCTAAAATGAAACTGTTTTGACATAACCTCTGTGTATTACCCAGTCTGTTGGGGCTGTAGAATATACCGACTGCACCTCTGCAGACTAGTAAGACCCCCCCCCCATGAGTGTCCTGGATATGACACTAAACAAACTGATGGTAAGGTTCCAGTGATACTGGAGCTTTGGGGAATGCAGAGCACTCCTTCATTGTCATTGCTCCCTAGTCCACTCTGACCCGGAATGGTAGCACCTGATTGGGCTCTATCTATGGGTTAAATAGAACTTACTGCATACATATGCTAAACTGAATTGTTTGAACTAGAACTGTTTGACTAAACTGAATAGTCTGAAATTGAAATATTTTTGAGAATTAAACTGTACTTACATTTAAACTGCCTGCTTATGCCAAATTGAATTGTTTGAAATGGAACCGTTTTTGACATTAAAACTCTACTTTCACTAAACTGAATTGTTTAAAATAGAAGAGTTTTGACATTTAACTGTGGGTAAACAAAATCTGTACTTATACTAAACTGAATCAGCTCTGTTTGAATAAACTGAATAGGTTGAAATAGAAATGTTTTTGACAATTAAACTGTGTACTCATGCTAGACTGAATTGTTTGAAATAGAACTGTTTATTTGTATAAAAGTGGATTGGTGTTGAATAACCTATAAAGGTTGATTTGCCATAAAACTCAAAAAACAACCAACTCTGTGTAAATCCTGGTGGGAACTATGGTCGTGTACATAGTGGCTGACATGACAAATTTCTGGCTAGAATGCAAATCTAGGAATAATTTTTTGCTTTTATTAAACTTTCCCTAGATCTGAAGCGGGTGTCCTTGTGGTGTAATGGTTAAAGCGATGGACTGCGGAATCGTGATACGCGAGTTCGTACTGCAGTCGCGCTATTACGTTCACTTTCGGGCAAATACCCTTGGAAAAGGTATGAACCCCCTTATCCTCCCAGCTATGGGTTAAATAGTACCACTATTGTTCTTCTAGGAGAATGGCTTTGGCATTAAATAACCTACAAAGGTTGATATGCCATTAAACAAAGAAACCAAACCAAATCTGAATTCATTGAATTATGTCTTTTAACCAAGAGTAAAGATTCACATAATCCATTATAATTCAACCTTTTTCTGAGGTCAGTAAAATCCCTGAGTGATCACAGTCCTTTATTTACTCCAACTATTTTTGTCTTTTCTCCCCTCTCCCCCCTAAAAAATAGCCAATCATTCTAAAACTGCCAAATTATTATAATCAGAAATCAATTTCAATACATCTTTTACGTTTTCTTTCAGTTTTTTAGTCACACTTTTTTTTCTTTTTATACGAGACTTGATTACATGATCTAAGAAAAAGGAAAAAATGCAAGATGACTGTCGATGTGTTATTTGCTTCCAAATAGATTGTTTGCTTGGCTGTGTTCCAAGACCTTCCCTGTAAACATATTGGCAAATTCAGCAAAGGAATCGGTCGTAGTGCCTACAGTCATATAAATCATGGATATTGCTCAACTCGAGACAGATTTTTATCACACTCAAGAGAAGTGATAGCACCTTATTTACAGTTCTAATTTGTTTTGTTTTGTTTGGCTTTTTTCAAAGATAGTTTTTCCTTCTGAGAACCTGTTAAGAATTACAGACAGTACTCCAATGCTCCAATGGAAGGTTTCCTTGTTTACCATGATGTGCGTAGATATCTAAGTTTGGTTCCTAATGATGAAAAATACATTTATTTTACGTTGTATATATATTTCCACAAACCCCCTTCTTGTCAATGCAGTTAATTCCATGGTGAATATTAATTACACAGATCAAGCATTCTAGAAGGGACATTTACGCTCAAAATGTAATAAGATCTGCAGCAAGCTTCAGATTTACTGATCCACGTAGTATATGTGTAAAACCTACCAGCATGTATTTATTTGTACTCGTATAGACATATGTATCTCTGTCTGGCTGTCTCTCTCTCTCTCTCTATATATATATATATATATATAGTTATATTTATGAATAGAAGGGGCTCAATTTCAGTGAGAGTCCATATATAGATCTAAGTTAGAATATCATAGATACAGTCAATGATGCTTGGTAATTGTCAGTTTCTCATTTATGCAGTCATCTGACCCAGAGTCATCGATTCTCTATGGACACGATTTTAACTTATATATCTCTAATATGCTTCCACCTATTCAGTTGGAGCATAGGACATACCGGCTGCTTCTTCTTCAATCTACTTCAAGAGGTAGATATCAAGAAACATGCTCAAAACCTAATAAAAATGAAAACCTTCAACAACTTTACCCTCATGAAAAGCTTAACTCTTCGAAGGGAATTATCAGAAACAATAAGTTATCTTGCACAACACCAGAGAAAATAAAAGCAGCCTTTGGAAGACAAAAGGTTACCCATTAGAAGAGTTGGTGAAGAAATACAAACTCACACATACTTCTTGACATTAAAAAGAAATTATAATTCCTAAGGAAACAAATATGGGATTCTGTAGGAGTACTGTTATTTGTTTGGTTGATAGTTTCCCCACAATTTATGTTGATTTATATCATTGAAAAGATAAATGAAATAAAGATGTAAAACGACGCGTATAAAAGAACATATTGAAAACAAAGCAGTACAAACAAAATTAAATTCACATATCAAGAAATACATGAAAAAAAAGAAACATTACAAATATTCTAATATAGTCTATTGAATATTCCTCTCCGTGTGTGTATGTAACTAACGCTAGTCTGTTGAATATTCCTGTGTGGATGCGTGTGCTAACACGGATATTATGGAAAAAGACTATCGAAAGTGTCCTGTAGAATGTGTCCTATAAAATGTATGTGGACTAAGTATTTCATGTAAGGTATTGATATATAGAAATATAGCAATATGTGCTAAAAGGCATTTGTCTTCTCCCATGCTGGTTGTTTGTCTCTTTCAGGGTTTGACGAAATTTCTGAGGCTGTGTTCGAGGCTGGAAAAAGTCGAACCGATAAAGCAGAAAGAGGAAGAAAAAGGTTGCAGAATGTATACATTTTCATGGAGTTGACTGCTGGAAGTCAAATATAAGAGAGAGAGTGTGTGCTGTCTCTGTAAGTCACAGTGTAAGAGATTGAGTTCTTGGAAGATGAAAGTATATAAAGTTAGCTCCAAATGCGCGGGACAAAATCAAAGGTGCGGACGTAGTTTTGAGCATAAACCACGTGACTTTCCTGACCAATCCCGAGACTGATTAGTTTACCAACGTCCACCATCTTTGTTTAGAGAACAAGTGGCATCATGGCTATTTCAAAATACAGGAGAGTAAATCCTATATATATATATATATATATATATATATACACACACATATATATATATATATATATATAAGTAGAACAATATATATATATATATATATACACACACATATATATATATATATATATATATATATATATAAGTAGAACAATATACACTTAAGGTGCTTTGAATGTAAAAAAATATGAACACCACAGGGAACTGCACAGGATATCTGCCATGTGGAAAGTAAATTCAAAAATACTCCAACTGATGAAGGATGATTGTCCCAACGAAAACAAGTGCTAAAACTGCCTAAAGAACCCTCCTACATTTTCAAAAACTGGTAACATATACAAAAGAGAGATGTATACTTTGGAAGTGAAATAAAGAAGAAATATAACTTTTTTCGAAGCAAGAACAATAGTGGAATCTTATGTGAAAGTTAACACCTACATCAATGTAACACAGAAGAGAAGTTCAATTAACAACAACAACAACAATCAACCGGATACGTAGAGAGCTCTCATCGGAAAACTACTGCAACAACTATCGAATGGCTGGCGAAAATTTAAAGTTAAAAATATTACTCAACTGAAATATGTCAAACAGAATCACAGATTTAACAAAAAGAACACACAACAAATACCCATAGCACTGCCCAAAAATATCTGTAGAAAAACTTAAATCTCCAAGTAAAATATATAGTATAAAAGAAAAATCCCAAGATAACCGATCCGCCAACTAATTTCCAAAATAAATTATTCGGGGAAAAACCAATATGAAAAAAATTCAGAACTACATAGCAAAGTAACGATCATCAAATCATGCTGATAGCGCAGATTCTTTTGATTCACCATTGTTCACTCAGAGCTGATAAATGTAAGTCGATGCTCGTCAATCAACATTGGCGCATCCATATGTTGGAATCTGTAAGAGAACATGGCTTATGAGTCTGTCCTTACTTCTTCAGCAGTGCAGCAAATATCTTGTTCATTTTGCTTGGATGGTTTGTTAGATGGGAAGTAAGTGGCTGTACACCTGCTGTTTGTCAGGTATTGTTTCCAGGATCTGTTTCGTGTAGTTTCCATTTACCTTTTTCTCTATGCGTTTTGTTAGCGTCAAGGTGTTGCATATTGACCTCATAAATGCAGGCACCCACAAACAAAACGGTCAGTCACGAATTACAGAATTTCGGACCGTCAGTCAAGAGTTTCGAAGAGAGGCCGGTGAGCACCCGGGAGGTGCTGGCAGAACTCGACGGAACCCAGTTGGGAGCCTCCCGTCAAAAGCGTGAAGCCTTGAGTGTGAACTCACAACGAGGGCTAAGAAAAGGTCACTATAGTGGTCCTCCGCCAGTCTGTGTTCGCATCCTTCGTATCTCTGTCTCTCAGCCATTTTCAAGAAGTAATTAAGAGAGAGAACAAAAACGATTGAAAATATCAAAGCCCTCATTATCTCTATCCAGTGACCCATCAGTATCCCAGTGGAAGAATAGTGGTTGTAATAATTAACCTATAATTGGGGAGGGGGTATTTAAAACGAGATCATATCTTTCTTAAGGGCATTAGTCAAAAAGTAAATTTAATAGCGCGACTAAAATTCGTACTCGCTTACTATGACGTCACAGTCCAGAACATTACCCACTATGCCCCGAGAATTCCTCTAGATGAATTTGTTAGTAACCAAAGAATTTATATTCTTTCTTTTTTTTTTTTTTAACCCTGTTCATTTTTTACAAATTAGCATTTGGCCAGTCGGCTGTGGCTTTAGAATAAACCGACTGCACCTCTGCAAAGGAGTAACCCTCCCCACCCCAATGAGTGCCCTGGATATGACACTAAACAATCTGATGGTGAGGTGCCACTGATGCTGGGGCTTTGGGAAATGCGGAGCACCCCTTCATTGCCATCGCTCCCAGGTCCACTCTGACCAGGCGTGGTAGCACCTGATAGGACCCTATCGATGGGTTAAATAGAACTAACGGTATACTTATGCTAAACTGAATTGTTTGAAATAGAAATGTTTTTGACTATTAAACCGTACTTACATTTAAACTGCGAGCTATGCTAAACTGAATTATTTGAAATGTAACTTTTTGACATTGAAAATATACTTACACTAAACAGATTTTATATAGATCTGTTTTGACATTTAACTGTGTGCAAACAAAACCTGTACTTATACTAAACTGAATCATTTGAATTAGAACTGTTTGACTGAAAAATAAACTGTGTGCTTACATTTAAACTTCGTTGAAACTGTACTTAGACTAAACTGAATTGTTTTATATAGAACTGTTTAGGCATTTAACAGTGTAAACAAAATCTGTACTTATACTAAACAAAATTAGCTGAATTAGAACAGCTTGACTAAACGGAATAGATTGAAATAGAAATTCTTTTCACAATTAAACTGTACTTAAACTTAAAGTACTTATGGTAAAGGGAATTGTTTGAAATAGAACTATTTTTATAAAGATGGATTTGGCATTAAATAACCTACAAAGGTTGATATCCAATAAAACCCAACCAACCAACAAATTAGCATTAATAGCTATGTTAGCATTACCTTATTCTGTTGTCTATAAATGTGTCAACTTGTTTCTTTAAAAAGAAACTGTAAGTAAAGCAAATTCAATATCTTCAGATATCAATTTTTGATAGCCAAGTTCAGAAATATTAAATGCGTTCAAAATACATACGGGTTTCATAAGAACATTTTTCATCGTAGGAAAGCAACAATTTTATTCCATCAGATAAAGCCGACAACGAGTCTTCGTCTGAGGACAGTTAAAATAAATATGAAAATCTCATCCTATACTTACATTTTGATTAATTTGATATACACTTTGCATAAATTAGATGTATATTTGGTGACAGTAATAAAGGTTGAATGGATATATAGGATTTACCCTCCTATATTTTAAAATGGCTGTGAAGCCACTTGTTTCCAAAACAAAAATGACGGATGTCGGTAAACTAATCAGTCTCGGGAACCTATTAGTCAGGAAATTCACGTGGTTTGTGCTTACAACAACGTCCTCTCCTTTGATTTTGTCCCGCACATTTGGAACCGACTGCATGACAAGGATGGCTTATATATACTCTCGTCTTCCAAGAACTTATTCTCTCCATTTTGACTTACAGAGTCAGCACACGCTCTCCATTTTGACTTCCAGCTGGCAACTCCACGAAAATGTATACATTCTGCAACGTTTTTTCTTTCTTGTTCTGCCTTTTCGGTTAGACTTCTTCCAGCCTCGAACACAGTCTCATAAATTTCATCAAACCTCGAAAGAGACAAACAACCAACATGGGAAAAGACACGTTGCTCCATTTCTATATATCGATACCTTACATGAAATACGAGGTGCATACGATAAGTTTCCAGACTTTTTTCGTACAGGCATTTAAGATTGTCGTAGACACTTGACAATTCAGTATGTTATTGCTATACATCTTTTGAGATGACTGACCAATTTTTATGATTTCAGCTTCAAATCAACAGCTACAGCAGGAATTCGAATGCACCCTACTAAAGCCTGGTTGTCACAGCTGGTGAATTTCAAAAATCCAATCTGACACTTTAGAAGAACGATATGCAATAAAATTCTGTTTTAAACGTGGAAAAATGCCACAGAAACGTATGGAGTTCTTCAGACTGTTTTGGAAGGCAGGGATTCTGTGAGGGATGATGAGAGGTGTGGGAGGAGTAAGGAAGTCAATACACCAGAGTTGATTGGTCAAAGGGTTAGGGTTAGGGTTACTATGTGGAGGTTTTAAGGGAGTTCAGGGAGAGATTCCTTGGGAAGCGGCCAGCAATCTTCAAATTGGGTCAGTGGCATTTCCACCAGGACAATACACCAGTCCACAATTCCTGTCTCAGACTATTTGACCAAGATGGGCATCAAGACATTTCCTCAGCCTCCCTACAGTCCAGACGTTGCTCCCTGTGACTTTTGGTTACTCCCTAATCTCAGAGGCTGTCGTTATGTGACAATTGAGGATATAAAAGAGGCTGTGGCGAAGGCCATTGACACGCTTACACAAGAGGACTTCCATGGGGCCTTCAAGAAGTTGTTAGAACGGTACAACCCTTTCACCAGTCAACTCTGGTGTATTGACTTCCTTTCGTCTCCCACACTTTTCATCATTCCTCACATACTCCCTGCCTTCCTTGAATCTCTTATGTTACTCAAAAACTGATGCTCGATTCATGCAAGATGGTAGAAAAGCAGTCTGAAGCATTCCATACGTTTCTCTGGCATCCTTTTTTCCAAGTTTAAAACAGAATTTTATTGTATATCGTTCTTCCTCACGTCCAGATTGGATTTTTTTAATTCACTAGCTGTGACAATCAGGCTTTAGTTGGGTGTATTCCAATTCCTGCTGTAGCAGTGCATTTGAAGCTGAAATCATAACAATTGGTCAGTCATCTCATAAGATGTATAGCAATAACATACTGAATTGTCAAGTGTCTACGACAATATTAAATGCCTGTACAAAAAAGTCTGGAAACTTATTGAATTCACCGCGTATATCTTGATATATAAATTTTATTTTATTTGTACTGCTTTTTTTTAATGTTCTTTTGTCGGCGTCGTTTCACATCTTTATTTCATTTGCCTTTTCAATAATAAACCAACAATAAACGTGGGGGAAATTACCAAACATACCTCCACAAAATGGAAATTTACTAAGCTTTTTGCTTAGATGTGGCACAAGGCCATATGAAAGGGGCACCCAATGAGACTCGAACTCACTCGTGTAGGTTTGCTAGTCGAGCTTGCTAACCATTTCACCATACCTCCACAAAATGAGAGAGTAACATATTCATCAAACCACACAGTACCCCCACAGATCCTTCAGTGTGTTTACTATCCATTTTTATGTGTTTCTTTCAATTAATTTTATTATAAATCGGAAAATTAAAGATTTGATTTATATCGGTTTGGGATATAAGGGGAAAATCTGTAACACTTTTCACACTCCTGTGTACTGTGGTGTAATGAAGGTAATGTGATTGTTTTAGTGAATTAAAGCCTAACAATTTCGTAACGTAATATTGTAACAGCGGAGTTTTCTGAAAAGGATAATGCTGAAATTAATTATAGATGAAACAAACACATAGCAGGAGGTTCAGTGGAAAATGATGCAGTTGTTTTATATATCATTTTTTGTAATGAGTAATATTTTACACAAATATGGTGAGTGGGTTTTAATTTTGGTACATTATATGCAAATGTTTCAGCATTCTTTTGAAATGCTTGTTTGCTCATGAATTTTGAAATTTCTCAAAGGATAAAACTCAGTCACAGTCAGGATGTAGCGTAATAGTACATTTAGAAAGACTTTAGTTAAAGAAGAAGGAAAATTATATTTATATAAAGGGTGGAACGATAAAATTGTCGTCCTCAAGAAAATAACACTACAGCTTTATTTTAAAACTTTTATTGAAAAAATCAATTCAGGTAACTTGCTTATGTAGTAGAGCTGACATCTATTCAATGTGGCTGCCTTCAGCCTCAACCACCGCCTCGATATAGATCCGGAACTGGGAGCATGCTTTTTCCACAAGCGCCGGCGGGAGCTCATAATACTCGGCGGATATCGGCGATCAGGCTGGCTTTGGTGTTGTGGGAGGTCATGTTGGTGTTCTCGACGTATGGCCAAACGAAGTAGTCCAGCAGGTTCGGGTCGGGGGAGGAGGGGGGCAGTGAGATTAGGGTACAAAGTCGTAGCACTCCTTCTGAAGCCAAGCCTGGATCTCTTTGGACTTTTGGGCCGGCGCCGAATCCTGCTGCCACACCCAGGGTCTGCCACCGGCCACCTGATTGCACCAGGGGATCACCACACTCTTCAGCACATCCAGGTACACTTGGATGTTGACGTTCAAGACGACTTCGAAGATGTGAGGTGGCATGATGTGGCCCTCACTTGAAAGCACACCAAAGACCATAACCGTAGCCGAAAACTTTGTTTTCATCACCCTGGGCACGTCCCTGTTATTCGTGGCAATCCAGATTTGCATTTCGAGGGTGCTGGCAATGGTCCTGTTGTCATAACTTGGATCGGTAGAGAGCATGGGTTGTACAGCGGCGCATCTTCGATCTCGCCCGTTGAACATTGTGTCACTTTTAGACATGATAGAAGGCTCCTATCGCTCTCGGAATTTGTACTCAACTGGCCAACTAGTAGATGGTCTGCAACAAAGAAAAAAGAAAACCGGTTTTCATTAAACGGAAATGGAATCATGTCGTCTTTTCTAGGGCGACAATTTTATCGTTCCACCCTCTATTGGAAATGCTTTATTTAAAAAAAATTGATTTGCAATTTTTTTCTTGTGATCTCTGTTTTGTTCTAGTAAGATCAAAATGGAATCTCTTTGTAATTTGTACCTCCCGCCATTGAGCAGAGATGGAATCGGATTGAATAATAAATTTTAAAAAGACAATAAAGGCAAAAGTAACAGTTTTCCTGGAAGCAAAATCGGTGCGTACCTAAAAAGAGGGGCCTCCTGACACCAAAGAGAAACACTTTCTCATAACCTTAATCCCGTCGACATAGACGGACCCACCTTTTCTCTCAGCTGCTTGTAGAGACAGCACGTGCTTGTTAAGTCCCGAACTTAGTTGTGCATCAAGTCTCTTGCTAGTAGCAACCTATGATGACTCTGTCGTGAACTAATGTTAATAAAGACAACACAATTAACACGAGTGCTACAAGAATAGAGAAGTTTTATACTTGGAGAGATTTAAAAATGAAGAAATGAAATTGTTCTTGTGTTAAGTCACACTGGGTAGCAGTGAATTCTAAATCGGCACGTAAAGTTGATAGGTTATCGTCCAAGTTAACGGTCGTAACTTGAGACGGGTTGTCCGACGGTCAAATAAGCTTGGGCTATTTTAATTCTGAGACACAATCCTATACGTCTTTCCTGGGGGACAAATGAACTCTTCTCATGTGCCTTTGAAGATGTTTGACTTTATAGTATTTGGAGGGATCACGCACACGCCCATTTCCTCTACAAGTCTAAATGAAGAAAGTGACGGCGTATTTTTTAGGACACGCGATTGGTCAAAAAATGTAGTCGAGTGTTTTGATTTTTTAGTTGGATTTTCCCCAAATTCTTTAATTTTCTTAAAAACGTGAGTGGGTGTTTTTTTGGTTTATAATTGTTCCAAAATTGATCCGTTTTTTGAGAACTTTCTTTGACGAGGAAATTGCACTATTTTCTATAATTCCATTTATATCCTTAAACTCCCTGACTGCTTATTCAGGAAAACATTCCACACTACAGAATGGTCGTAAACTCCAAAAATAAAATTTGTGTCTAAATATATCCTTGTCTTTTTTCCTTCCCTCTTTAATTACTTTTACAACTTCGACATAAAAAAGATAACAAGTGAATGGGCTAAGAAGAAAAAGGGGTCACTTACAAAACCTCAGAATTTCTCAATAACATTCTAACAATTCAGCGCAACCACGATAAACCACTTATTATGCCCCATAAGAGCAGAGGTGTGAGTGTCCGCATGTGAATAGAATGTTGGCACTGGATTTAAAGGTTGAAGGAAATGACCCCATGGCCCTAAGTAAGCATGAGGCAACCTGCAGGTGTAGGAAAAAATGGCCATGCACTGCGTTTTTCGAATGTTGTAGAATTTTCTTGAAGATTCTTGCGAATTCTACACCCTGGGGATGAATATAAAAGCCAGTCTCGTCTAAGAAGAAGGGGAGAGTAGGTTTTGGCCGGCAGAGTAGACTTTGACCTACGCGTTGAGTAGAATAATTCTTGACCTAAGGGAACAGTGGGAATTTCTTATCTGCTGAATTCATAAAGTTGAGAAGTTATCATTTCTACCACTTAAAATTATTAATTCCTTCTCTCTCCCTCTCACACCTGGTTGATGAAGACTACGAATCGTATCAAACTAAGAAATAAAACATTGGCGTAGTGAACCTTGTATTTGCGTTTCGTCCGAAAATCAGTGAGACAAAAAATCTTCGCCTTCAAAAAAGGAAAACATGTAGCAAGGAAGAATACAAAATATCGACTCTAATACATTGTATTTAAGTTGAGATCCTGTATTCTTCCTCGGTGCCTTTGCACCTCTAATTCCACACAATAGCAGTAACGTCACAGTGAAATTTGTGGGTAGATATTTATAGTTCGACATGAAGAATCGGTACTCTTTGACCGATTGATTGCAAGGAAAAAAGCTAGAGTTCAGTTCACCAGCTATTCGTGGCTGTTATACGGGGTAATTCATCACGTTGATTGGTTGGGCTTTATGGCATATCAACCATTGTAGGTTATTTAATGCCAAACCCAATTTTATTCAAAAAAACAGTTCAGCATGAGTACACAGTTTAATTGAGAAAAACATTTCTTTTTTAAGCAATTCAGTTAATTCAAGCAGTTCTAATTCAAACAATTCAGTTTAGTATAAGTATAGTTATTGTCCACAAACAGTTAAATGTCAAAACAGTTCTATTTTAAACAATTCAGTTTAGCATTGGTACAGTTTCAATGTCAAAAACAGTTCTATTTCAAAAAATTCAGTTTTGCATAAGTATGTGGTTTATTTCTATTTGACCCATAGATAGGACCCTATCAGGTGCTACCACTCTGGGCCAGAGCGTTGGCAATGAAGAGGTACTCTGCATTCCCCAAAGCTCCAGCATTACTGGAACCTGACCATCAGATTTTGTACTGGGCCATTGACCTAATGAGTAGGGTTCGCCAATGGTCCGGGAAACCGGGGTTCAATTCCAGGTCGAGTCATACCAAGAACTCAAAAAATGGGACTTGATGCCGCCTCGCTTTACACTCAGCATTACAAGATAAGGATCAAGGGTAAAGTGAAACAATCCAGGGAATGGAGTAGCGCCCTTCCCTACATCTCGGTGTAGTAGCTATTGAAAAGGGAGGCTTCGACAACTTTACCATCAGATTGGTTGGGGTGGGTCTTACCCCTCTTCAGAGCGGCATCGATGTATTCTACAGGTCTAGCCGACTGGGCAATTATTCACCGGAATTGTTTGAATAGATCAGTAAACCAATTAGCTGTGTTAAAATTATCTTTTTTAAAAGGTAGCCATTACAAGAAGTATGTTTAATTGGGGTGGATAAGCCGGCTAACAAAGGGGGCTTCAGAGGTTAACTAAGGGACCCATCTAATTCAACAGTGTTAAAATAGAAAAAGGTTTGTTGGGGATTAAAAGAAATAAAAAGACAAAAACATAAAAAAATAAAATGAATAAAATGCAAAAGTAAGTTTCCCAGAAGGCCTCTGAGAGTCACCTCGAGACGCCTCGACCGAACGGACCTTTTTCTCTCTGCTGCTGATAGGGAGAGCACGTCCCAGCTGAGTTCCGCACTGAGCAGTGCGTTGTGTCTTTCCTATTTGTATAAGCCTCTGCTAAACATACTCACTGAACACAAGACGGACCCTCAAACTTGTAATTGCCGAAGATGATATAATATACTTCAAGCGCTTTGACTGTGGGTGCAGAAAAACATTCCACACCACAAAATGGTTGTAAACCCCAAAATAGAATTTGAGTCAAAAGGTATCCTTGTCTTTTTCCTTCCGGCCTTAAATCTTTTACAGCTTCGACTGACAAAAGGAAAACAACACGTAAACGGGGTAAGAAGAAAAGGAAACAGTTTGAAGACCTATCGTCGCTGTCTCGGCAACTCACAACCGAAGATCCTCGGTTTAAAGAAAATGCTGAGTAACCCGTAACGTCAGACAACAACCACGTCGTGCCTACAGTCTTGTGTGAACTTCTGGTATCAACACACGAACTATTTGTCGAAAGGGACTTATTCTGCGGGACGTTCGGAAACGGTTTGAAACTACTGGATAAAATACATCATATTTAAAAGCTCCTCTTCAAAGTACAATGAAGTATTTCATTATTACTAATATTTAATAAAGGAACTTCCTGGGCGCAGGAGCCCCCAACCAACTCAGCCCAGTAAAGAAGCTATAGCTGC
Organism: Sepioteuthis lessoniana; assembly: GCA_963585895.1. Taxonomy (NCBI): domain Eukaryota; kingdom Metazoa; phylum Mollusca; class Cephalopoda; order Myopsida; family Loliginidae; genus Sepioteuthis; species Sepioteuthis lessoniana. The sequence goes on from OY757916.1 coordinate 91,781,744, forward strand.
CTTTATATAAACACAGCAGGCAGCGACTAAAAAATCAAGAGAGCAGCCGGGTTTTATACACGGAGGAGAAGAGGTATCTGTTCCTCTCCCAGCAGTAACCTGCCAAATGTAGGTTCGGCGTCCTTACCACCAGCAATAGCAGCCGACGTGAGAATCCAACGAATCAATGCAGTGGACCCAGCACAGCGATGCCAGTTACCAAACCAATCCTAGCACTAATACCCTTGGGGAAGGTATGAATCCAATTATTCTCCCTCCAGCTATGGGTAAATAGTAGGACAGACTAGGTTCTTCAGCCTTGGTTAGGCAACTAGTCTAGGAGGAGGAAAACTCTGAATTCAAACCTGTTAAACTCCGCTTAAAAATTGACCTTGTGTCATATCCTGCCCGAGCGGAGGGGTTGGTAAATAGTACCAAACCAATCCTAGCTGCTCTCTTAATAAACCATCCCTTCTCAGGTCTAACTTCCGTAAGTCTTTCAAGGATCACTTCTGGTCTCCTCACTACACCTCCTGCCAGATACCATGCAACGACGACGCACCAACCAGCATCAACTGCAGACCAGCTCCAGCTCCACCTGCATTACCAACGTGCCGACATCTGCATCACGCTAGTCCACGAGTGACACTCAGCTCGAACTAGCACCAGCACTTCGAGGCCACATTGAAACCCCTCCCCTAGTTAACCAAGGATTGCTTAAACCGGGATATCGATCATCCAGCCTCTGCAACCAATGCGTCCACATCTTCGACGACAACCTGACCATATAGGTACGTCTACGATCTGCACCAAACACCGAGACCATCCTTATCTTCTAGACGCGTTGTCGCCACAAACTTAATGACAGCCGAGTCTACGACTTCCTACTGCACCCGGGACTACACTGACGTGATACAGCAACTGCGATTCTACACTCATACATATTTCGTGTACGATTCGATCAATAAAACCTGACATTAAATTTATCTACTCGTCCCTGTCATTTGTCCAGTCCTCTGTCAATCCATCACACACACTTACAACTGTTTGCGGGATCGACGCATTTATCGGGGTCCCGCAACAAATAGTGACATCGACGTGAGTTGACTGGAGACAGACCTCAGAATCTTCCGACAACGATATACACAACCACGATAAACTTTTTTATCGGCCCCATGAGTTATTTTTGGAAATCATGACACACATAGGTCTCTGGGGCTGATTATATTTTGATGGTTGTTTGTTTGGTTTGGGTTTTGGCATCTATATCTGACTCCATTTTGGTCTCTCCTTACTCCATATTAAATCGCTGGTTTCTTTTCTTATCTATAAAGGAAGAATAAGGAAGAAAGGCCAAGATAAATTTTATATTTTGATTTTATTTCAGGGTTCAACAACCATTCTGTGGGTGTGAAAATCATTCCTGAATCCAAATGAAATGGTTGCGTCTCTCAGAAAAGGTGTTAAAATGTGTTAGTCGTTTTCGGGATTAATACGTCCATTATTCGGTAATTTTAGTCGTGGTTTGATAAGTCCATTATTTGGTGTTTTAGTCGAGGAAAGGTTAACCTGCGTGCCGCATAAAAAGGGACACGTGGTCCGTCACCACCAAGAAAAATATAGGCGTTTTCAATCCAAGGGTTACCGCTTAAAGAGAACAGATTTCTTTCTTTTGCCGGGACGGTTCCTATTCTTTTCACATGTGTTGCCCATACTCGCTATCTGGGGGTTCTGGGAGTTTCAGCATTTTAAAATTTATTTCAATTTTATTTTTATTTTTCTATTCACGACAGGTCTTTTTCTATTTTTTAGATTTTGTGTGTTAAGGGTCATTAAAATAGCATCATATAGCCTCGCTCTTTATTAATCGACATGAATGAAAATCGTTGGTAAATAAGGTTCATGTATAATTATTTTGTAACTTTCCTCATCTGAAACATGTCGAATGATAATTTATAGTTTTTTCTTTCTCTTTTATATAGTCACTTTTCCACTCCCAAAATATGCGCATATGCAAAAGCGTACAAGCATACTGTTGTATACTTATATGCAGATGCATGCAGAATCATAACAACGACACAATAAAGACGAGCGACACAGTCTTTTAGAAAAATATACCTCTCACTTTATTGAAAGGGTTCGAACGGGTTACTCAAGGTTTTACTGTGAGAGGGAATTGGAGACGGAACAGAACTACAACATATTGGCCACCCCACTCTTATAGCGTTTCTTTCCCATTCTCCAGGGCTTCCTCTACCGTATCTTCTCTCCAAACTCTCCGATCTCCAAACTGCTCAATCGGGGATCCCGAGGGCCACTTCTGTCGGGAGTTGGCTTTCTCTACCACATCTATTCTCCAACTTCTGGTCTCCAAAACTAACTGATTTCCTGTCTTCACCGAGTTATATAATAGTTCAATCGCCCACTCACTATCTCCCCATAACTGGCCATCGGAATGTGTCACTTCCGCCATCTTTGGAATGGCATGTTTGATCGTCATCAAGCGGAAATAACTGACATGCAGTTCACAGGTCACTCTCTTCCGGTGCATCAGTCTGTGAGTGTACCGTGGGATTTTAACCCTGTCCCATATTGTCAGCCAAGCTCGCCCATGTCAATGGAATATGCACTTTCGCCGTCTTTGGAATGGCATGTTTGGCCGGGTCGGAGGTCAATATACAACAATATAATGAGAACACATGTAAATATATACACGATTTTTTGTATGTATTCAATTTTATATATCAGCGGAATGTCCTGAAAAATATGCAAGGATGCGAAAATAATATTGTTATGATCTGAGACAAAAATACAGATTTTTTTTTATTTATTTAACATAAAATAAGTGTTTGTATATGCGATTAACTTGAGAGTGTAACTTTCAAAACAAAGTTAAACAAATTCAAAAAAGCTTTGAATTATAATAATTTGTATTTGCCTTATTGAATTATTTCTATTAATTTCATCTTTCAGGAACTATGATAATGAATTCAGTTGAATCATTTTTTTAATGAATAGTTTACAGTGATTAAAAAAGTAAAAAAATATACATTGGTTTCACTCACTTTCTCTTTCATCTAATCAGCAGGAGTTTTCTTTTTTCTTGTGTTTTTTTTTTTTTTTTTTGTATTTGCTTACTAAATTCTGTACCAAAATTTACTCCATATTCTATTGATATCACTACAAATTGATTTTTTTCTTATATCCGGTAAAGATTTTCAAAGGCAAATGTCTGCTAACAGGTTTTAAGGTTACAGTTGGTTTACAATCACTGAATTACTGTAAAGTGCTTTACGATGAAATTGAAAAAAATTCTTCATTACATACAGTAATTAGATATGATTTCTAATTCTGTACTCAATAACTTATCTACTACTTGTTTCAAAGAAATAAAAGCACACACATACAGAGAACGGATTTATAAGTCATTGTTTTGTAGGGAACGAATAAATTGATAAAAAAAAATTGAATTGAATTTAAAAAAAAAAAAGAAGGGAAATTTGCAGAAACTTTCAGGGGTCCCTTCTATGAAAAGGGATGACGCATGCGTAAAAAAAAGGCATCCTCTTGACATAGAGGAAAAGGCATTCTTTTTCATTCAGGCAGTGGCCAGCGTTTTGACAACATCGTTGTTGACGTGCCTGGGCACCACGCATTCGTCTTTGGACGTAGCGTTGGTTAATCCCTTTCATCCAGTAGCAGTTCTCTCTCGGTCAGCGTTATGCTGAAATATACAAGACCCACAAATGAACGACAAACTAAACCTTACCGGACTTTGACAAACTTCCAAAGGAAAACTAACCCTTATGAAAGCCCGAAATACCAAATACATGGATAAAACGATTAACGTATTTTTGACACCTTAACTGGGGGATTCAACCATTTCAATGTATTCAGGAAAAACTCCCTTATCCATGGAATGGTTGTTGAACCAAGTAAATAAAGGAAAATATAAAAGAAACGCCTTCGACTCTAATCTGTTGCTATCTTTTCTTTTGTGTAATTCTTTTTGGACTTTCTTGGGCAAGGCATTACACCCACTAGCCAACGTGGGTGTGAAATAATATAACCAAAATATGGAGTCAGATATTCAAACGGCAACACAGCTTTGACCTTTGCCCGTGACCTTCAGCCCCTAAACCCCACAGTTTCACCAAATGAGGTATGTTATATAGAGAAGGATTAGGTTATGTCTATTGTCAAAGAGGTGATTATACGAATCATAAGATAAATAGCCCCGTCAGTAGGCATGACTATATCCCCATACGCAAAAATATGCTGTTTTGAGTCTTGCACTAAACTGCATCTGATGGTGAGGTTCCAATTTTGGCTAGCGTGGAGTACCCCTTCAAGGTCCACTCTAACGCGGAGTCGTAGAGCCTATGAGGTTATCATGTATTGGCCAAGGTTTCGGTTTCGGTTTAATGGCATATCAACCTTTGTAAGGTTATTTAATGCCAAAGCCATTCTCCTAGAAGAACAGCAGTGGTACTATTCAACCCATAGCTGGGAGGATAAGGGGGTTCGTACCTTTCCCCAGGGTATTTGCCCGAAAGTGAACTTAATAGCACAACTGGAGTTCGAACTCGCTTACTACGATTCCGCAGTCCATCGCTTTAACCATTACATCACGAGGACACCCCCTGAATTGGTCAAGTAGATCTATTTAAAAATGATTCATATTCAATAGAACAGTGTGCAAAAAACTTTAAACTCAAGGAAAAATGAATATATGAATGTACAACTAATGTGATTCTCTAACCTCTAGGTATAAAATACCCCTTGGCTGGTTAACATGCAGTATAAAATCGTTCAATCAATTGTGTAAATATTTTTATAGCAACGGATTTACTGAGAAAATTATATATGTATTTACCCAACCTCTCTGCCTCGCGCTGGATGCAACACAAGGTCCATTTTTTTTTTTAATTTATGTGTATGTATGTGTATTGAGACATGATTGTTTACACACAGAGATTATTTGCGCAGATATGTAAATGCTTATAAAATATTAATCACAAAAGCGCAGACATTTCACCCTGATAGAAATTTATACTAACTAAACGAGCATAAGGAGAACAAATCCTGTAATGTTTTTCTTTGCTGCAAATTTTTTTTGTAGTTTCTTTGTCGTTATTTTTTATTTGCATTAATACACTGTAATTCTAGCCCCAAGTGAAAAATGTAATTTATAAACCAACAGACCAAATTAACAACCCCTCTCCCCAAGAGGAAACGGTTATCAAAGAAATAACCCCTAGAATATCTGATAGGCATGCATTAGTTATTGGAAAGGGGCCAGCAGCCTACAAAAATAAATTGCTTGGATTTGATCTGATTAGACTGAAAGGTCTGTGAAAAAAAAAGTGGTGGTCATGATATTAAGCTGACCTCAGGGAATTTGAAAGGATTAACAGCAGAAAAAGGTGTACTAAATATTTTGTTTCATTACATTATTCTTCATCGAGTTCTGATATTAAAAACTGTAGAAATGACATCTCTTTTAGAGCATAAAAATTGTATCGCTGGTGTTGCTTTTCTAGAATCAAAGAACTAACTGGTAATTATTTCAAATTGTAGTCGCATCAGTACTATTGTATAGTTGCACCACTTGGACTTTAATGCAAGGTTTGGACAAAAAGCTAAACGATAACTACCCAGGGATATTGTATGCTGTTTTGAACAGCATACAATAAAAAGCAGCACCCTAAAAAACAACTGTATGGCCACTTACCTCCACTCTCTCAAACTATCCAATAAGACATGCTGAACAAATAAGGATGAATTCCTACACACGAACAAACCATATTGACCGACCTACAAAAACTTACATTAATCAGCTCTGAGCGGAGACTAGATGCTATTTAGAGGATTTGCCAAGAGCGATAACAAATTTGGATGAATGGCGAAAGAGTCAAGAGAATATGTGCTGTCAGCAAGCCATGATGTGATTCCAAAATTCTTTTTGACAATTAATTCTTATTCCTTAAAAGAACATATCTCTTCTCTGCTAGCAATTTAACTTCAACTCTTTTCATATAACCTAAATCTTATGATTAAACGTTGGCTCAGTTAATAATGGAAATTGTCTTTTATTTTATTTCTTTGTCAGGGTCAATGACTGACATTGCTACTCATTTGTCTTCTAATTGTATTTAATTCAAAAGATTTAATCGCCATAATTTCAGCTGCTAAAATTTCTTTTATAAAAAAAAAGATATTTTGTGATGTTCCTTTAAAGATGTCTGTTAGAACTGCTATTGCTAAAAATGTAATTAATATAATCTTTTAAAGTTCTTGCCAGATATTTTGCTTTAACTTGACAAAAATATACCATTTGCCGCAAATAAAGGCTAAAACAAAAGAAAGGTTCAAACGACTTTAGGAATACCGAGAAATAATTATCTCACTTATCCTATATATTTTAGGGACTCGTAGGATATCATGTGACCATCAGAGAAACGTCTTTTGCCTCTCTTCTCTGAACAGTAAAGAAGATGTCTATGATCCTACCAGGGAATGGTTTTCGGATACGATAGTAAACTACATCTGGTGATGAGACCACAGTTGTGGATTATACTCCTTCATTGACATTAGTACCATATTCATTCTAACATGGATTGGTAATACCTATTAGAGTTCCATCTATAGGTAAGTAGATCTATTAGAAAGGAATATAGGAAACAATAAAACTGTGTGCAAACAAATATATTTTATTAAATGGTTATAGTTACATGAAACCAAACAACTGTGTATTAATTATTTGCATTAGACAGGAATACTTGAAACTATAAAAATTTATGCAAAAACTCAAAAGAAATTATGCGAAAAGTGTAAACATAAACACACAATAGATGTCATTCCCTAACAACAAGGCATTAAATAACCCCAGATGGATTGACAAGTCGTTAAAATCAGTCTCCTACGGAATGGTAAGCAGTCAATTATATACACTCATCAAGTAGGCCTTTTTTCTGATTTTGAACCTCCTCATACTGCTTGTTGATGGGACATATAAGTGTATTCTTTTTTTATAGTGTATATAAAAAGTAAAGAAAAGTTAGCGACCTTAGTCGAGGGTGACCCGAAGGCTCCCTTTTCAATAGCTACTACAGGGGAGGGCGCTACTTCTTTCCCTGGATTGCTCCACTTTACCCTTGGTACGTACCTTATACTGCTGAGTGTAAAGCAAGGCGGTATGACGCGACATGGGATTGAACCCAGGTCTCCCGGACCATTGGCGAACACTCTACCTACTAGGCCAATGAGCCGGTTAAATATTTTTGCATGTATAAAGTTTGTGTAAAATGACTTTTTCTTTCCAACCAATATGTTCTGTGAAAGTATATCATAGATTTTATGATCATCAAATCTTGCTGATAGCACAGATTCCCTTGATTCTCTCTCACTATTCATCCCTATCTGCCATTATTCTTGGCAAGTCCTCTCAACTGCATCCAGTGTCCGTATCCCTTTATTACCATAGCAACACATTATATAGACCACTACTCCTTTTAGCTCTTCAGGACAGTATTCTAACTGATCTCAACAGAGCTAAAGGTTGAACGGTCTCAATTCTTCCACTGATTCCCAGTTATCCTAATTTCTTTTCCAGTTTCTCAAGCATTGTTCCAAGGATTCTGACAATAATTGGCATCACAGTCACTTTCTGTTCTCTGGCAAGATATTGGTGTTTATCTGTTATTCTCTTACTTCTTGCGAGTTTTTCTCATCAGTTGTAACTGGCGGTTTTCACAGAAGCTTGAGGATGGCTTTCGCTTTAAAGAGCCCACGAAGGGTGATATTCCATTAAACAAAGAAACCAAATCAAAACGCCTCTGAATATGACAGCTATTCTTAAAGGGTTTTATCTAATTTTCTAAAGCCTTATAATAATTATATTCAGTGGAGAAATGGTATATTTGGTAAATCCGACAGGATGAAAAAAAATCAGTGGAAAAGTGGATAAACCAAAACACTGATAACGAACTCAATAATATTTCTTCTTTATTTCAAGAAGACTTTATCAGAACGTCTGATGAAGTCTTTTTGAAATAAAGACAAAATATTATTAAATCCGTTGTCTGTATTTCAGTTTATTCACTTTTCCACTTATGTTTTCACAATATATTCAGTGTATAAGATGTAAAGTTGAACACAAGAGAAATTATACGGGTTTTGGTTTGGTTTATTTTCCTTGTTCAATAGCATATCAACCTTTGTGGGTTATCAAATGCCAAAGCAATTTTTGTAAAAGAACAGTTTTAGTACTATTTAACCTATAATTGTCAAGGCTTAAAACTTGGTAAATGATGAGTCCAAAAGTGAATGTCATAGCATGACTGGAGTTTAATCTGACTTACTTAGATGTTGCATTCCTGTACATTATCCCCTACACTATGAGGACTCTCAATAAATTTTTGTGGGGTTGGAAGGTTCCAATGCAGAAGATATTGAAGAGGATATTAAGCAAGGAGGAAAAACTAAAACTACAAAGGTATTAAGTACAAACCCAAAATTTGGTACAGAAATTCCTTTTAAAAGATTAAAGTCTTATGCTTGAATGCCAAGCTGTATTTCACTTCTTAGGAGCAAAATCATATCTAGAATCTAATTTAATAAATTAGATTGAAAAATTTCGATAGTTATACATGTGAGTTGTTTTTTATACTCTTGAATATAAGTTTTTATCTGCGTATTTTATATCAAATACCGGATGTTGGCATAATGGTTAGAGTGTTCGCCAATGGCCCAGGAGACTAGGGTTCAATCCCAGGTTGAGTTATACCAAAGACTCAAAAAATGGTACTTGATGCATCCTTGCTTAACACACAACATTATAAGGTACGGATAAAGGATAAAGTGTTGCAATCCAGGGAAAGGAGTAGCGCCCTCCCCTACACCTTGGTGTTGTAGCGATTGAAAAAGAGACTTCGGGCCACCCTCGACTATGGTCCCTAACTTTACTTTTTACTTACTTATATCAAATACTTTTTGAAAATATTGCAAGATATCTACAATTACATATAATATTTTCATATCATGGCAGAAGTTCCAGTATATGGACTCATTGATCCTATGAGGAGCACACAGATACTACACTGATCAGAGGTAGATCTGCTGATTCATTCATAAATAATCCAATCATTTTGACAGGCATTCTATTAGTTTTGTATCTAAGAAATTACTTAATGATATTAATTCTTGTTAGAATACAACATTCTTAGTTAATCAATACATACAATAGCCCTCAAATGGCAGATATTGACATAGAGAAAAAAACAGCCAATTTAACCAAAAATTCTGAAAAAAGACAATTAAAAGCAGAAACGGCTATCAAATATGGAAAAAGTTCAGTGAGAGAAAAATAATGTCTTTTAATTCAGGTTTAGCTAGTAAAATTGAAAGTGGTGAGTGTTTAGTCGAAATAACTCCAAGACTCATGTGTGACGACACACGTGCTTTATTGCTGCCATCTTTTTCTGATTGTGTCCCAGTCAAAAGGCCCCTTAAGGCATTATCAATATTGGGCCGCTTATGTATATAAGTCGACCAACATCCCCCATACATACAAAAGTCTGAAGTGTTCATTTTATGTGAGTTGCCATTCACCATATCGGTTGGGTGTCTTGCCTGCGTTGACTCTCTTCAGACGTGGTTGTCTTTCAGTCATGTCTGGTTGTTGCTGTTCGATGTTTTGTTCACTGTCATTGCTGGTGATATCTTGTTTGTGGTTTGTTTTCGTCATGTTGCTATGTTTTGGTTTAGTTGTGAGTCTTAGGTGTCTCCTATTTCTCACTAGTCTTTTCCCATTTTCCAGTTCGATCATGTATCGTCGGTATTCAAACTTTTCTATGACAACTGCCCTTTTCCAATATTGGCTCCTGCCATATGGCTGCACAGTCACCTGGTCACCTTCTCTTAATTCTATCAGGTCATGGGCATTTTTGTCATAGTATTTCTTTTGATGTTGTTTTGCCTTTTGTATTTTAGTTTTTGTTTCTTCCACATTAACTGGGGATAGAAATTTCTTCATCGTAGGCAGTACACTTCTCAATTGTCTTCCAAAGAATCTCTGTGCTGGGGACATTCCTATGGATTTTGATGGTGTGTTGGTGAATTCTAGTATGGTCAGACAAGGATCGCTGTTTTCATTATTACATTTTTTTATGATGCTTTTTATTTGTTTTACTGCTGATTCTGCCATTCCATTGGAGTTTGGCATTTCTGGTGAGCAGGGATTCCATCTAAATCCGTATTTATGGGCCAATTCTCTCATCATTTTGTTATCAAATTCAGGGCCCCCATCACTTACAACTTCTTCTGGGATGCCATATCTCATGAAGTGTTTCCTTATCAGCTTGATTGTGCACCATGATGATGTTCCGTGAAGTCGATCAAGCAAGGTGTAATTGGAGAAATAATCCACACAGACTAGGTATTTCCTTCCATCCAGTGTCATGGTATCGAGGTCAATACGTTGGAATGGGTATTCCGGCACTGGTCTTGTGATTAGTGTCTCTTTGCTATTTCTTGCAGAATATCTGCTACACTGTTTACAGTTGATATAACATTCCTGTAGTTCGTGCCTCATTCCTGGCCAGAAGATTGTGTCTAGGGCGCGTCTCATGTTACTTTCAACTGCTAAATGGCTTGTGTGTGCCTTCTTCTTCATGTCGTTTCTCATTGAGGCAGGTACAAAGACTCTGTCTTTATAAAATATTAGATCACCCTTTGTTGACAGGTAGTCTCTGAATTTATACAGGTGCTTTAACTGAGGTTAAAGGACTTTATATTGCATTGGGAAGCCTTGTTTAATTAGTTTTATGAGCTTCTGTAGATCCTTATCTTCTTTGGTGGCACTAACTAGCCTGTCTCTGGTCTGTTCTCTTACAGCAAGAAATTCTTATAGATTCACTTCACTGAAATTAAACTGGAAATTGTCATCCTCTACTGGGGCTCGCGAAAGAGCATCAGCAATGATTATGTCACTGCCCTTTTTGTATGTTATTTTGTAGTCAAACTTTTGTTTGAAAGCACCATTCTTAACAGTCTTTTTGGTACTTCGCTTAGAGGCTTGTTGCTGATTGCTTCTAATGGTTTGTGGTCCGACTCTATTGTCACATGTCTTCCGTAACAATAGTCACTAAACGTGTGTAGTCCAAACACAACGGCTCTCATCTCTTTTTCAATTGGTGCGTAGTTCTTTTCATAGTCGTTCCAAACCTTTGCTGCGTATGATACTGGTTTTCCATTCTGTAGGAGGACAGCTCCCACACCTGACATGTCAGTCTGTATCGTGACTGGCTTTTCTAAGTCATAGTAAGCCAAGATAGGTGTGTTTGCTATAGCTTTCTTTATGTCTTCGAATGCTCTTTGTTGTACCTCCGCCCATTGGAAAATCTGGTCCTTCTGCGTTAGCCTGTTTAGAGGTTCACATTTTGCCGTCAGTGTGTGATCAAATTTCGAGAGGTATTTAACCATTCCTATGAAGCGTCTTAGATAATGCAAATCGCGAGGTGCTGGGAACTCTATGATTGCCCGTATTTTTTCTTCATCAGGCTTCAAGCCTGTGTTAGTCAGTGTATGACCCATGTAAGTGACTTCCTCTGTGAGGAATTTGCATTTGTCGAGGTTAATTTTTATGTTTCTTTCTCTGCATCTCTGCAAATATGCCCGCAGGTTCTGGTTGTGGTTATTGATGGCTTGGTCTGAGTTGTTTCCAAACCCTTCAACCAGACAGTCATCTTGAATAATGCTAACCCCGTTTATCCCTTGGAACTGTTCGATCATTTTTGTCTGGAATGCTTTGCTGGCTGGTGTGATACCCATGGGTAATCTTTTGTATCGATAATTGCCCTGAGGTGTTCCGAAAGCGGTCAGTTCTCTTGCCTTGTCGTTCAACTTGCAATGCCAGTATCCACTTCTTACGTCCAATTTACTAAATTTTATTGCGTTTTTATTTGCAAACCTGTGTGTGATGGATTCCAAGCTTGGTACCTGGCAGTGGTAGTTGTTGATCAGTGCCTTGTTTAATGGTTTGGGGTCTAAACATATCCGAAGTTTTCCGCTGCGTTTTCTTTCAATCACATAGCTGTTGAGCCATGAGCTAGGTCCTTCCAGTTTCTCAATTATATTGCCCCTCATCATTTTTTCTAGTTCTTGTTTAAATTGTATTTCCAGTGCAAAGGGGACACCTCTTATGGGTTGTTGTGTAGGAACTGTGCCTGGCTCTGTTTGAAGTGTTAGTTCACCTTCAAATTCACCAACTCTCTCTTCAAAAACGTCTGGGAATTCTAGTAGAATCCCTTTGATGGAATCATCAATGTCTAGTTTTCTGATGTTTTTCAGGGCTTGTTCTTTGAGGTCGTTGCATTCTACAGCTGAAAATGTCGAGTCAAACTGATCTCGGTTGAACCGTATTAAATTTAGCTTTTGGCAAAGACTACAACTTAAAATTGGTTGTACCTTCTCATTCACAACCATGACTGAGGCTGTCACTTTTCTTCTGTTGACAGGGTTGATAAGTTCTACCCTCATTGTTCCTTCGGTTCTGACCTTTTTCCCTCCGTATACAGTAATATCAAGTTTCTTACCTTTTTTTAGTAAGTGCTCCATCTTGTTGTCCTTAACGAATGTTGCAGGAATTACATTTACAGTTGCTCCAGAATCTATCATGAATTTGATGGGCTTCCCGTTTAATTTCAAATTCGCATGAACTTTGTGAATTGTCTCCCCTACAACGTGAAAACATTCGTTAACTTTTTTTTTTCGCTCTGGTTATCTTTGCAAACTTTTGATTTGGCGAAGTGGTTTTTTCTTTTGCATCTAAAACATTCCTGACCATAAGCTGGACAGTTTCTGGTTCCTTTTACATGGCTTCTCTGACAATAAATACAATCATATTGTTTTTTTCTTCCAGTCGCATTGATATCTTTCTCGTATGTGTCGTCATCGACATTTAATTTTTCGTATTTTTCAATTTTTTGCGACTGGATTTTACTTTGTTCTGCAGCTCTGCATCGGTCAATACACTGTGTCAGGGTTAAATCTGGTTCCCTCAGGAGAATTTCGCGCGTTTTTTTTATCGTGTATTCCTTTTATTATTTGTAATTTTATCATATCGTTCTCAGTGACGTTATTCCATTCACAATCTTTAGAACTCAATTTCAAATTTAACAAATAGTCCTCAAAGCTTTCATCTTTACTTTGTTCTTTCCGTAGGAATTCCACTCTGTCTACAGTCAATGTTTTCATGGGCTTGCAGTAGTCCTTGAATGCTTTGATAACCATTTCAAGTTTTTTTTTCGTCATCATTTTCAATCGTTTCTCCTTTTGCATTTTTAATTGTTAGGGTTTTGTATATTTGTCGACCCTTTTTTCCTAAAAGGTAAATAAACAAACTTCTTTTTTTTCTTTTCAACATTTGCAGCTTTAGTGGTACTATCTCTACCCTGGCTTTCAAATTTCTGAAATTCAAAAAAAAGATTCACTTCTTCAAGCCACTCGTTAAAGGCTTTATGCAAATTTCTTACTGTCCAGTCAAAACTTTGGAGTGGGTTGATTGACATCATCTTTTGATGTTTTAAACAAAGTAGTACTCACTCAGATTATCGTCAAGTTCGTCCTTCTGACACCATGTTTAGTCGAAATAACTCCAAGACTCATGTGTGACGACACACGTGCTTTATTGCAGCCATCTTTTTCTGATTGTGTCCCAGTCAAAAGGCCTCTTAAGGCATTACCAATATTGGGCCGCTTATGTATATAAGTCGACCAACAGTGAGATTATTTTAAAAAATAAAATAATAAATTTAATGATTTTACTTTAGAAAATAAACAGCACTGTAAGTTGGAGATATAGAATGCATTAACTGCATCTCAGCAGAAGGCTATGACCTCCCCAACAAGTGTCTTGGATCTGACACTAAACTGCATCTCAAATCCTGGAGCTTTGGGGAATGTGGAGTACCCCTTCACTGCCATTATTCCCTAGTCCTCTCAGACCGGGAGTGGAAGTACCTGTTAGGGTCTATCTATGAGTCAAATAGAGCTGTTTAATCATTTACTATACTAGAAACCATTTAACTGTGTGCAAGCTGATGATTGAATTATTACTATTGGATAGCAATACTTGAAACCATTCAACTATATGCAATAAAACTATTTGTGTTAAATAGCAATACTTGAAACAATTTAACTGTATGCAAATGAATGAGCTTTGGCTCATTTAAGGTTTGGTTTGGTTTGGTTTCTTTGTTTAATGGCATATAAACCTTTGCAGGTTATTTAATGCCAAAGCCATTCTCCTAGAAGAACAGTAGTGGTACTATTTAACCCATAGCTGGAAGGATAAGGGGGTTCATACCTTTCCCAAGGGTATTTTCCCGAAAGTGAACGTAATAGCGCGACTGGAGTACAAACTCGCGTATTACGGTTCCGCAGTCCATCGCTTTAACCATTACACCACGAGGACACCCCTTTTGGCTCATTTAAAAAATGTTACTAACAAGCTATTCACTTAGAAATCACACACGTGTAAACAGGATTAAATAATCAAAGGTTGATATGCTTTAAACCAAATAACAGAATTGTTTTTCTGAGGTTTGGTTATCATCAAAATGATTTTTTATTTAACATTTTTTTTTGGCGAGGGAGACATCCTGGCTACATCTCCAGTGTCTCAACTTACAATTTCATCTTAGATATAACTGTTATATAATTGCGGAAGTATTTTTTATATTATCCTTTTTCGTTTTATATATCTTATCGTTCGGTTTAGTTAGGCTTAGAACCTGGGTAGGTGCAGGCATTAACGCCGGTGTTCACGCGCACGCGGGGAGGATGTGACAAACACAGATGTCAATAAAAACCCCAGATAGAAAATGACTGGGGATGTGAATGACGTCATGCCCGGAAGCGATGGGCTGGGATTCTTAGTGATTTTGAAAAAAAGCAGTGAGTTGAGATGTGGACTTAGACAGGCCGAGTTGGGATTCGAATCTGGGCGAGGCCAGTCCAGTTATGGTCTAGGGAGTGTGCCCGCGTTGTCTGGTCAGATGGAACAGTCAGCATAGAAAGATTGTGTCTCTCTCTCTCCTCGTGTCGAAAAACCTAAACCTAAAGAAGGTAATAAAAGTTTTGTACCTGAACCAAGAGAGTCGTCAGTGTTTCGTGTTTTTCGGATTCCTATGTGTATGAACATGTGAACTTTTTTAAACATCCGTATATTTGTATAGTCGTGTTATGCGTATGTTACATAACCAGGACCAGATTTAGTTCAATTGATACTGTAAATATAGCCCAACAATGATACTCTCTTCAGCCTACCTCTGATAACATGACCTAGAAGGAGGCTGGTTTAAATTATGAACAGCATATAGTCATCTAGTTAAAATATCTACTTCATATTATGAATAAAATGAGAAATTTAAAGTTATTTCGCACAATCAATGAAGCATACATGCTATTCCATATATTGATCTCTTTTACCCTTCAAAAAATAATTCAATAAATTTTTTTCAAAAAGCTTATTTATTTGCTTGGGCTAAGAACTTCTTAGACCTCTTTCATGTAAAAGTTTAATAGAAAAATGCATTGAAGCAAACTGAAAGCATGATCATATATATCAGAGAAATTATCAACTGCATTTTTTATAGAAAATCCAAATTGCGTCTCAACTGATGATTAAAATCTGAGAAAGGAATTAGCCAACTTGATTTCATTTTGTCTGCAGTTGGGGTTACAATTAAAGTGAAATAATAATCATAAGCATTTTGATTTGTGTGCATCATTATTGCGAAATAGTTAACACATTAATCTTGTAAGTTTTGACATGAATTATACTGAATGTGACAAAAATACCAGCCACATTTTAAACTGTCTCTTGGGCGGTACAGGTGAACTTTGGCGAGTGGATCATTCTCGCTCATATGTCTTGTTATTTTCTCCTAGATATAATCAGTAAAAATCATGGCTGGGACCGGTGCACACCATGCATTTGTTGTTGAAACGATTTTTAAGACTGGTAAATCTGTGATTGCTGCACAGAGCTTTTTGTGTTCATTTCCTGTTATATTAAAATGGTGCAGTTCTGGAGTGAAAATCAATACTACAGTTGGTTGAAAAATCAATCCAGAACAGCATCATTCTGACATAACATGAAAGAGCACAAAAAGCTTTCAGTATAATAGTTACAAATTCACCTGTTTTAAAAAAATGTCATGCTTTTCTTTCTTCTTTATATAGTTGTTTATTGAATTTAAAAAAAATAAGATAAGACAAGTGCTTTAATCATGTTCACATTCCAAGCAGCCACATGTTTTTATCATAACCATTTTACATTTAGAAGGTTACTTTCTCCACTGTTAAGAAAGAAAAAAAAGCTCTGTTGTAAATAAAATAAAATAGAAATTTTTACAAAGATAGAAGAGAAAAGCAGAGCCAATCACTGTATCTTCTATCCACCCATATAATTGGTTTCACAATGAATTCACAAAGGGAGAATTTTTCAAAATAATCAACTTTTAATGTATAAAAATATCCGCACAACCTGTGGATCATAATCAAAGGGAAGTTCAGTAATTGGGTAACATCAAACACAAGAATGGAAGACAAATTTTTTTTTCGTATTAAAGAAATGAGATAAATAGAAATAAATTTTGAAAATTATGTAATAATACACAGGACTTGCTGTAAAGTGTAAAACAAAAAATAATAGATGGAAAACATTGAAATGAAGAGCAAAGATGAAATGCAACAGAAAGCTGATAATCTCAATGATACAAAAGATCTGAATTTAACTTTTTTTCTTTCATTTCCTTTGAAAACGTTCCCTAACAATGCCCATGGCTGTTTATTTTGCAGTGCAAAATGCTAAATTATCAAGAATATAAAATATGTTTGAAATTCTATTTGCTGTTTACAAAATTTCAGTCTTTCAGGCTGTGTATCTATTGATAAACTAACTGAAGCATTTATATACACTGGTTAAGAGATCAAGACTTGGTTTGATTTCTTTGTTTAATAGCATATCAACCTTAATTGGTTATTTAATACCAAAGCCATGATACTATTTAACTCCTTGTTGGGAAATAAGGAGATTCCTAAGTTTAGGAAAAGGAAAACTTTAAACCAGCTGTACTTTTGGAAACTGACCTTGTCACACATCCTGTACATGGTGGAGGAGTGGGGTAAATGCATGTAGTAGTTTTGCCTAACTTGACTAATGGAAACCACAATTACTATCTGACCATCAGTATTAAGGAATCTACTGTCATTTAAAATCAAAGTCTTGACTTGTGCTATTATATTCACTTTCAGCGATTCTGTGCTATCAGAGTGACTTGATGATGAAATATTCACATCTTCATATACAACAAGCCTAAGAAAAGGCAAATGATACTTGTGCAGTATAATGATAAACATGTTTCTTGCAACACTGGAAGGAAGATTATTTATGACCAGTAAGTTGTAAGTAAAGCTGGCGACCGTAGTCGAGAGCAACCTGAAGGCCACCATTTCAATAGTTTCTATAGCGAGGTGTAGGAGAGGGCGCTAGCTCTTTCCCTGGATTGCTCCACTTTACCCTTGATACGTACCTTATATTGCTGAGTGTTAAGCAAAGAGGTACCAACTACCATTTTTAAAGTCTTTGTTATGACTCGACCTGGGATTGAACCCAGGTCTCCCGGACTATTGGCGAACACATTGGGCCACTTTTAAAATACACATTTTTCCATCTGAGAAGTTAAACCCCCATTAACGAGTGTCCTGGATATGATATTAAACAATCGGATGGTGAGGCTCTAGTAATTCTAGAACTTTGGGGAATGGGGAGTACCCCTTCATTGCCATTACTCCCAGGTCCACTCTGGCCCGGAGTGGTAGCTCCTGAGAGAGTCCTATCTGTGGCTCAAATTTAACTCTTAGACATTTCAACTGTGAGCAAACAAATGACTTATATTAAATTAAACTGTTCGAAATAGAACTGTTTGATCATTTAACTGTGGGTAAACAAACGACTGATGTTTAAATGTTAGTGTTATATAGGAATACCATTTAACTTTGAGTTATGCTAAACTGAATTGTTAGAAATAGAACTGTTTGATCATTTAACTGTATGTATCTTCAAAATGAGTTTACAAATCCTTTATTTAATATATATGTAGAAACAGGATTTGTCATTAAATAACCGATAATGTTTGATATGTCATAAAACTTAAAGCAAACCAAACATTTTTCTATACGTCCTGTTGCTTGGCTTTTTTTACCTGTATTCACAGATACATAATACATACAATTGTTGCATATAATCCTACTTATGTCACATTTTGAATATAGCAGAAAAAAATTGGTTGTACTTAACTTTTTGAGCAGATGTATATTATGCAGCAATGCACAAGAATGATAATCATCATAGCAATAAAAATCCCTATTAAATGCTTGGTCATTATCAAATCAGGAGCAATTTTGTTCAAAGAGAAAATGTAAATGATGAATTTAAAATAAACAATGAAAAATGTATGTAAATAGACATTTTTAATTATCATTAATTACAAAAAGATTTGAATAATTAAATATTTCATCATTTTATAGATATTTTGTCATGTTTTGCTATTTTTCATTTATGCAATTTGTCAGAAAATATCTTAACGTAGCATAGTCAGTCCCTGACCAGCCATCCTTACATAAGCATTGACCAGTAATAGGGTTACATTGTTTGTGGCCACTTCAATCTTGCCTACAATTGAGATGGACTGAACTTTTGTAAAACTGTCTTCAAAAACCATTGCAACCATAGTCATAGATGTCATTAATACATTTTCTTTTTCCTGAGCATTTCTAGTTATATGACCAACCATTGTAATAAGAATTGTAATTACACTGCCAGATACCATAGTTAAGTCTTTTAAGTGTGTTATGTTCACACTTTAATTCACAGTTGTCATTAGAAAAAAGGGAAAAGGTTGGCTGCAGTTCATACACTGGGCTTTCTGTTTGTTGATCAGGAAGCTACATTTTCTATATGCCAATGAAAAATTCATAATATTAATAGTTAGACAAACATGTGTTACATGTTGTCATTACCTCAGATAAACTACAGACTCAACTTTTAAGTTATCTAAACTTCTGAAACGAAGCTTGATGATTTTTATCATTCAGAGTTTTCAGACTATTTTCTTCATCTTGATTGTTATATTCACAAACCAAATTCTTTAGTCACTTGCTCTACTTCCATTAACTGGAGGTTGCAGGTTCAATCCTGACTACAGGGAAATAACAATACAGGAATACTTAACACTTGTACCCAGTAATTGTTTATGGAATCAGAGCAAACAAACCCCTATGGATTGAATAAAGGACATAGTTCAAAGTTCCATGTAAGCTCCTGAGGTCAACACAAAACACCTGAAGATGCCCAGAGGACATATCACCCAAGACGTTATGAATACAAAAATAAAGATGAAGACAACAATCCAAAAACCCTAAATGATAAAAATATATTTTTATGTAAGGGAAGAAAAAGTATATGCTATATGTTACATATTTTCCTACTGAAGCTAAGTAGAATTTTTTGGGGATCGTAATAATAGCTTAAATTTATCTAGCCTTTAATTTTAAAATCATTTCATATAATGGCAGTTTGCATGCTCTCTTTTCAAGTGATTGCTAGTGGGATTTGACATGTTGCTTGAATTATTGAATGTTTTGAGTCATCACTGGATGTAAATTCATCTATTTCTTCAGCTTTTAACAAGTTATTTGTGTCGGGAATGACATGCTAAGCCTCCGCAATATATTAGATTCAATACCTGGTTGTTATGGCATTGAAATTCACCTATCACGGAAAAATCACAAAATGAATCAATAATTTGAGAGCATATTACCGCTACATAGATGTTGATTTGGTATCATATACCCTTTGGTCGTCAACTGTTATTATAAACAAATGTATATATTTTGTTCTCTAGATCTAACCATACTGTCTGGAAGGGATAACTAACTTTACAGAAGAGCCTGATTGGCATATCAGACAAGCAGATATTTTTTTGAGCGGAACATCTCATCTGGGCACCTTCTTTGCCAAGTGCTCCTTCCAAGAGTAAATCCTTTGAAGATCAAAAGTGTAATGAAAAAGTATAAACTCTGAATTTATTATATTCTTTTTAAATTTATGATTCAAGCTAAGCAAATTATTTTATTAATCAAGGGTTCTATATATATCTTAACTTCAGAAGTGCAGTTGGCATAATAATACTCATTGATTGTTATCTATATTTACCAACCCCTCCACTCAGGCAGGACATGACACAAGGTCAATTTTTAAGCGGAGTTTAACAGGTTTGAATTCAGAGTTTTCCTTCTCTTAGACTAGTTGCCTCATCAAGGCTGAAGAACCCAGTCTGTCCTACTATTTACCTATAGCTGGAGGGAGAATAATTGGATTCATACCTTTCCCAAGGGTATTAGTGCTATGTGAAATGCGATTAGCCTGGTCCAGGATTTGAACTCATGTCACTGTGTCCATTTCCTACGATGATAACCATTACACCATGGGCACCTCCAATTGAAAACTGATGACCTGAGTTCAAATCCAAGATGAGTCTGTTTGCATTTTACTTTGTGTATTATTCTCTAGGAAAAGGCTTGAATCTATTTCTTTCTCTCCACCTACCATCTATGGGTAAAGAGTAGAGAAGATTGGGTTCTCTTATCTTGATATGGCAATTGGTCTTGGAGAAGGAAAACTCAAAAAACTGGGCCTTGTGTCACAATCTGGCAGTTAAGTCAGACAAAGATATCTAGACTTTTGCTTGATGAATCACAACCAGTTCTTGATATTTTTCATCTGTAACTTTTGGCAAAAAACAGGATTATGCAAGTGCTGCATTTTCTATATTCAGCAGATATAGTTCCATGAAAGAGTTTCTTTGTTTTCTAAATTGAGGTACTTCAACCAACAGAAAACTTGCTACAATTATTGTTGAATAAAATAGGAATTATTTGGTTCATGGATGCACTACATGGACGCTAACAAAACGGCTGGAGAAGAAACTAGATGGCAATTACACAAGAATGCTGCGTGCAATCCTGAACAAGTCCTGGCAGCAACACCCCACAAGACACCAACTGTACGGCCACCTGCCCCCTATCACGAAAACTATTCAAGTTAGGCGAACCAGACATGCAGGACATTGCTGGAGAAGCAGAGATGAACTCATAAGAGATGTACTCTTATGGATCCCCACACATGGCCGCGCAAAAGCAGGACGACCAGCACGAACGTACATTCAGCAGCTATGTGAGGATACAGGTTGTTGTCCTGAAGACCTGCCTAGGGCGATGAACGATAGGGAGGAGTGGCGAGAGAGGGTCAGGGATATCCGTGCTGCCAGCACGATATGATGATGATGATGATTGCTTGGTTGATACTGCTACATAGTCAATACTTTTTTGAACATTCATTGTAAATACTTTCTGAAACAGAGAAGGAATATTTTGAAAACCTCATGATGTAAAATCCTTACAAATAGAAACAGCCATGATTGCTAAATATTTATCATTTCCACCTTTTGAATCATTCATAGCTCTCGTTAAAGTTTAGAGATTTTTTCCATGAGTCAAATTTTGACATTGAAGAGTCAGTGCAGACCATCCAAATATTAAATGATCCACATCATCCTGACAATTCTGCACATGGAAAATAGAAACCTCAAAAAATCAGTTGAAATGAAAAAATTTTCAACAAGCAATTTTATCATGCTGAAACTTTTATTTTTTGAAAGAAATTGATCTCACCTATAAAAAATGAAGCCTTCTAGCAGAAACTGTTTTGAACTAAAGACAAACAGAAACAAGGTTTTGTCTATAACTTTGAGAAAAGCCATTAACATTTCAAACTTTTTTTATTTTATTTTCTTTGTTTCTTTATTTTTTAAGCAACTGAACCTTGGTATCTATGATATTATAATCATGTTTCTAGATTTCTTCAGGTTTACTCTCTCTATGAAAAGAAAGGGCCTGGCTTTTTGTTAGTTCAAAACCAATTCCAATAGTAAACTAGAGTTAATAATTCATTCTTAGAAGTAAGAATGCTCATGAATTAAGTTTTTTATAAAAAGATAATTCTTTAACCACATTTTTGCAGATTTTCTTGTTAGAGTGTTATGGTCAAGGGGAGGTTGAAATGATAACACAACTTGGAAATGAGTAATAAAAAATATATTGAAGAAAAATAGTACATACATAAATGATAGCTGGGAGAAACCTCTTCTCAGCTTAACACAATCATGAACATTACATCCGTTCTTGGTGTCGGCTCGCCAAGACTGCGCAGAGGAGAGCTTAGCCGGTATGTGTCACATGAGGGTGAGTCCATCTGTAGGGGAGACACCCCAACATAGAGGAATCATTAAGTATACTTAGAATGGATTAGAATCTTTCTGTTGACAAACATTTTGATTTACCCTACTTAAAGAGAGACCCTATTAAAACATTCAAACAATACACTTGAAAAAATCTGAATAGTCAAAAAATGTATTTACAATATCATAAACACAGAGAAGAGAAAAACACTTGGAAACAGGGCTCTATCTGCGATATCAGAAGCATTTTTTCCATTTTTATATTAAATTAGCACTTGCCCTTGATATCTGCTACCCCATCTCCAAGACAAAACAATTCTGTTACCATGGGATAATGTAAGGAATATATTTTAGCACATACAGAGATCAAATGAAACATCTTGTATTATAAACTGGCCTGGATTTTCCGTTTGTGTCTTTTATACCATAGAATCAAGAGGCTTGATCTGATCATATTTCTCTTAGAAAGATTAAGGTAAACTTGGAGACTGAACAGGAGTGGAATGAACGATTCATGAAAGAGGAATTTTGGAATAAAAAATTGTACTGCTCTTGAGTATTTTATGACAGATGGAATTATGTGGGTAATCCTGATTGCATTGATCCAATTTGCCTGGTAGATGAGTGAATTTAAGTGAGAGCAATTTTTATTAGAGATGTTCATGGTTTGCACAGCCAGCAGTTTTATGAATAACAAACAACATTAGTCTGTTTAATTCATTCATATATATATATATATATATATATATATATATACATACATATGAGTGTGTGCATGTATACAAAAGTACAAGGCAATAAATTTATATATCTTTTCTTTTTACAATGAAAAACACAACTTATTATGTATATATGGCATAGAAACAGTATTCCCTCTGAGATGCATATTAATTGACAGAATTATTGCTTTGTTCGTTTGTACAATATTTTTTGGCCTTATATTTTCTAATCTGTGTCTGAATCAATGTCTGTCACCTAATGATAAAAGAAAGCATCTCTTTTGAACAAATTTGTTTTCAACATATTCTCCTTCTGTGCAAATCTGTATAATTCAGTGGTGAACCATCGCTGAATCTTTTACCATAAAATGTTAAATCTGAGTGAAACAGTTAAATTATTGATGCTGCCTTGTGTGTAATACACACACGCACACATATATATATAGTTTGCAATATTTATGAATAAAGTGCTGAATATACTAAGTCTGAATGTGTAAGAGGCACCTGACAGTTACAAATAATTGTTGATTCAATGTCTATGCTATCCAACCTTAAATATATGCTCTATCAATGATACTGAGGACTCTTTATTCATAAATGTACCCAACTATATTATTAATACATATATGTGCACATATATATGTATATGTATATATATTTTTTTTCACCTACCTCAGAAGCAGTGTATCATCAACCGAGAATGGCAAAGGCATGGACAGCTATCAATAGATTATCAGTCATATGGAAGTCAGACCTGACCGATAAAATAAGACAAGAAGTGGTCATGTCAATACTGCTATATAGATACACCACATGAACAGTAACTAAACATATGGAAAGAAAGCTTGACGGCAATTATACAAGAATCCTGCGAGCTGTACTGAACAAGTCATGGAGGCAACACCCCACAAAACAGCAGCTGTACGGCCACCTACTACCGATCACAAAAACTATCCAAATTAGATGAACCAGACTTGTGGTACACTGCTGGAAAAGTAAGGATGAGCTCATAAGCAAGGTGCTCCTGTGGACCCCAGGACATAGACGAGCAAAGGTCGGACGACCAGCTAGAACCTATATACAACAGCTCTGTGGGGATACAGGATGTAGCCTAGAAGACCTCCCAGGAATGATGGATGATAGAAATGGGTGGCGAGAGAGGGTCAAGCAGGGAGATCAATGCTAGCAGCACAACATAATGATGATGATGATGATGATAAGTATATATATATATATATATATATAGCCACTGAATAAGAATATATGCTGGTTTGCTATGTATAATTTTTCAGGCTTCGTATTGTCCATACGAAATGTATGCATAACAGTCTATAGATATATATATATATATATATAAATATTTTAGAATCATACTGTGGCTAAATTTCTTGATTTGCAATCACATTCTTGAAGGATTTATTAAAGAACACACCTAAATATCTACACATATATATGAGTGAGAAAATATGTTCTACTATGTATATTCATTTGAATATACATATACTGTGTATTTACTGAAAAGACAGATGTAAATCAAAACCTATTTTGGAACATCTATGAATTATCTGAATATTGCATGAATGATTTTATGCCACAAATATAAAATTTGTCATTATTAGGTGTGAAACTTCTAAGCTTTATTTTTAACAAATTGACCAGAATTACTATAAAGGTTGTGTTATGAAACCTTCTTATCTTAATTCTCATAATAATAAGACTCTTCTAAGATTATAAAGGAACTGAATGTTTGCTTATTTAATTTTTCGTTTAAACTTGTTCAGTATAGAGTAGGTCTTTTTTCATTTGCAGCTTTGATCAGAATTGCTGTCTTTGATTGTGTGGAATAGGTTGCATTCAAAGTATCAAGGAAAACTTGTTTTGTTGAAAGGTTGCTTTTTTTTCTCCTATCCAAAATGTCCACTATTTTCAAACACTAATTTCAGGTTTGGTTCATTAAACAGTTTATCAACCCCTTATGGGTTATTTAAT
The DNA here is from genome assembly GCA_963585895.1 of Sepioteuthis lessoniana. Classification (NCBI taxonomy): domain Eukaryota; kingdom Metazoa; phylum Mollusca; class Cephalopoda; order Myopsida; family Loliginidae; genus Sepioteuthis; species Sepioteuthis lessoniana. Next base: position 91,806,798 of record OY757916.1, read on the forward strand.
GCTGAAATTTGATTTATTCATTGTAATCATAATTATAATTCAGCATTCATAGCAATTATTTGATTATCACACATTTTTTCCATTACAATAATTTGCTTACATTGTAATATTGTATTATGTATTCTTATCTAACATAATGAACTGGCATAGCAGTATGTTTTGAAGCATTCTTTTTTAATATTAACCTCCCATTCAATGAAGCATACAATATACTAACTGTATTCCCTGAAGGGGGTAAGACCGCCTCTCACCAAAAAATAAGGTGTTCTGGATATGACACTAAACTGCATCAGATAATGATACCCCAGTTTTGGAGATTTGGGGAGTGTGGAGTACACTGTCATTGCTGTTGCTCCCTGGTTCACTCTTAACTGAAGATGAAGTACCATTTAAGATCTTATTTTTAGCTGCCCAGTCACTCCCCAATGACTGTCCTGGATATGACATTAAACAATCAGATGATGAGGCTCCAGCCTTGGAGCTTTGGGGAATCTGGAGTACCACTTCATTGTCATTGTCCCTAAGTCTGCTCTAAATCAGAGTGGTAGCTCCTGATTGGGGCCTATCTGTGGGTGAAATAGAACAAAGTGTGTACAAAGTCATTTAAATACTGATTGTTATATAGCCATACTTGAAACCATTTAACTCTGTGAAAAAATGAGCTCAGACTCATGTAAAAATGTTATCGACAAAATATGTTCACAAATCATATATATATTTAATATATATGTGTAAACAGCATTTAGCATTAAACATCCTACAATGGTTGATATACCATAAAATCCAACCATACAAAACTTATCAGTGGGTCAAGTAGATGTGTTTGAGATAAAGTTGTATGTTGGTTGGTTGAAGGCATGTTAACTTTTAGAGGTTATTTTTATGCCAAAATCAGTTTAATAGTTATAGTTCCCAGTTATGTAAAGTGCAAGAATATATCTTCACAATTCTTTTAAACTGGTAAACACTTCATAGTTGGCGGCAATATCAATGTTTTATGATCTAATGTATTAATGTAGTTCAAAATCATTTTCAACTTTATCGCAAACAAATCTATTTCAAACATAGATTCTGCTCCATTTGAACATTTTAAACTAATTATGAACAGCTTAGTCATTAAACAAAATAGTGCAGTTAGGACAATATGAAATGTTTTCAAGTTTGCCAGAATTTTTTATGTTAATATTATACAAAAGCTCAAGTAATGTGACCAAAACAATCCAGCTGAATTTGAGAAACTGTTATAAGGATAATAATTTCTCTCTCAAAAATTCAATCCAAAATCTTCAGTCAGGGAGTCTTTGTGACATAATGGCTAATGAGCTGAGCAGTGTCATCATAGTGAGTGAGTTCAAACTCCAGTCAAGCCGTTCAGTTTAGGAATAATACCTTTTAGGAAAGGTATAAAACTCCTAATACCTTTATAAGATAGTACCAGGACAGAATGGCTTTGGCATTAAATAACCCATAAAGTGTGCTTGGTTATTAAACAAAGAAACCTAACCAAATCAAACAAAGATCTTGATGTGATGCTAATTTTTTTGTCAGCAATGTGTACCAGCAAACAGAAACGTTAATTTTACTGATGTGATTCAATGAGTAAATTATAGAAAATGTAGCCATTGATGATAAAATGCCTGAAGGCAGCAGTAGAAGAGATTTGAATATCACCAAAGTTTATAAAGATTCTCATCTGCCTCTGTACAATTGCTAGCTGTTTGGATTGTCACCATTTTGCTTGCAAAATAAAGAGTGGTCACTCTCAATTCTTGGAAGAGAAATGCCCTTTTTATAATGATAACTCTATCTCTGTCTCTCTTTGATTACAATAACTGGAAGAATGTCCAGAGCTCTCTGCAGTGAGAACATCTATTATGTTTTTGTCTGACCCAAGGATATCAACAATGAGAAAACTGTATGCTATATATATAAAACATGTTTTTCCTATGATAAGCATAACTCTATTTAGATATAGCACACATGCACAAATATATTAATGAGAATTTACTTGCATAATACAACTAATAAGATTCTTTCATTTGATATTCTTATATATATATATATATATATAGTCGAATGGCTCACATCTTTAACTGAACCATTTGGTCCTTATTGGTTAAGATTGATGGGAGATTCTCTCATCATACATTATTGCCCATAAACAAGTAGACCTCTTAACAATTCTTTTATTTAAAAGAAGTAAATATCTTTCTGAACCAAAGATACCAGGTTTTTATTATTTCTAATGGAATACTATACAGAATAGATATCAAATATTATTTATAAAACACCCTACAGTTTTGTAACTTTAACCAAAATATGAATACGTAGCAATTAAAATTAAGTATACTGCTGAGATGTATATATATATATATATATATATATATATAGAGAGAGAGAGAGAGAGATTGAAAGAGAGAAGAGAGAGAAAAAAAGAGAAGAATTCATGCAATTCTTATTAGTTTCCAAACTGTAGAGTTTGGTAATAAATAGTACATGATAATATCCATTTTAATGGTAGTTTTCAACTTGATTTAATAAAATCATAGTATCTTTAGTGTAGAAAAAATCTTTTTTATTAAAAACATTTCAAGTATAACTTATAAATAAGTAAACCCACTGTGTGTGTAAATGTGTATGTATGCATGTGTGTGTGTGTGTGTGTTTTTGTGTGAGTTCTGACATTTTGTAATGGGAAACATTTTATTTCATTCCTGCACAACACTGATATAATGTATGCATATGAAGAAGGAAATGAATTTTTTTGTCTATTTTGTATTAGAATCTTCTAAACAATGTATGCATTGATTCTTTCAAATTACATATATTCCAGTATTGTTTTTTTTCTTCTTACACTCCATAACTGTATTCTCCTTTTACCCATTATATAATTACTCATTCTTGATTTCATGGTAAAAGTAGTTCATGATGATATTGATGCTTCTGTTTTGAAAGGAATGATGGATTATAATTAGTATTTCATATTTATCTAGATTTTACTGATACTAAAAAAATCAGTGCACATGAAGCACCCTGCAAAACTCAGAATTATCATTAAGTTCCAAATTGGATTACTTGCTTTATTCTCTAAATTAGAACATTTCAGAATATTTTTAGTGTAAACATAGGCATGGGCATCTAGCAGGGACTGGTATACAACATGGTCACTCATGCTTATGTCAGAGGGCATGAGGATTAATTTAAAAAAACAAGACCCATTTGTATTTTTCAGGGTTTTCACTTCCAAGCACCAGGGTTTATTACTGGCTTGCTATCATGAGTTGTCCAATAAAAGAGAAAAAGACTATTAAAGGGACACTTTGTTCTCACTATTTTCTGCACCTATGGACTAAACCTTAGCTCAGCTACTCTTTTGGACCCAACTTCAACACGACTTCCTTGCTCATAAGCTGTTGGAATTCTCCTAAATAACCCACTTACTTCTGCCTGTAATGTTGGGGTAAGGAGGAACATATTTGTTTCTATACTTATACCAAAGATTGGGCAAGTACTTGTAGTTCAACCAGTCACAGATAAATAACAACTGTAATAAAAACCCTGGAAGTTCCAAGTCAGCTGAAGCTGTAGAATACACTGACTACATCTCTGTAGAGGAGTAAGACTCCCCCAGTGAGTGTCCTGTTTTATGACACTGAGGTTCCAGTAATGCTGGAGCTCTGGGGAATGTGGAGTACCCCTTCATTGCCATTGCTCCAAAGTCCACACTGGCCCAGAGTGGTAGCACGTGATAAGGCCCTATCAATGGTCAAATAGAACTAAACTGCATACTTATGCTAAACTGAATTACTTGGAATAAAAGAGTTTTGATATTTAAACTGTGTACTTATGCTAAACTGAATTGTTTGAAAGAGAACTGTTTTGACATTTAACTGTGTATGGACAAAAACTATACTTATACCAAACTAAATTATTTGAATTAGAACTGTTTGACTGAGTATCTTGAAATGGAAATGTTTTTGACAATTAAACTGTGTACTCATGCTTAACTGAATTGTTTGAAATAGAATTGATTATTTGTATAAAAATGGATTTGGCATTAAATAACCTCCAAAGGTTGATATGCCATAAACCCAAAAACCCAACCAACTCACAATGACAGCTTTGCCATGACTCACTTCGGGGTTACTTTTCAATTGGTCGCTCGTAGACTCTCTGTCTGCTACTAACACTCTTTTTTTATTTTTATCCTGTTTCTACTACCCCAGTAATTAACTTCCCTTTTTTTTTTTTTGTTCAATTTCAATTTTCTCTAAGCCGTTCAATTACGTTACATATTTCTCAAGTAAAAATCTTGCTATGATGTGCTGTTTTTAATGAGTTATTGTTTTATATATAATATACATGTATGCAATTGAAATTTTAATGATATCTAGAAGTCATATTTTTCATTTCCCCCATGTTTTTGGGGTTAAAATTGAATATACAAAAAATATTATAATTTAAGCCTATTTGCTGATGTAATAGCCCTCACAATAGAACCAATGTTTTCTTTTTTTAAATAAAGTTAGTTAAAGCTAAACATTCTTAATAGCATATCAGCAAAAACTGAGTAAACATTTTAGATAACCATTTTCATTTTTTGTTTTGTCTTAGATTGTGTCTTTCGCGCTATAATGTATGTGTGCATAGTGCAGGACACAGAAAAATAAAGTATAAAGACTGAATCTAAATTTTCCCAGGAAGAAATGAAATATTTTCTTCTAAAGAGTCCCTGTGCCATTCAACACACACAATCCTGCTTATAATCTAAATGTACAGAGTGTGAAACTCCGGCATTATACATATTTTTTTATCTTCTCCACATCCTCAAATTTTTTCTTGGAATTAATTTTCAGTTTAGGGAACAACAAAAATGAAACATATAGTAAGGTCTTGTGAACGTGAGGTTGCTATGAATGTATGATCTTGTGTTTCACCAAAAATTGTTGGTTAAAATCCATTAAGAATTGAAATTGATATGTCTTATGAGAATTTTAGACATCACTGTATAAGAGAAGTTGCTCAGCTGTATACACATTTTCATTTAATTTGTACATTTTAAAATTAGAAAATTTTTTAAAGTTTCACTATTTTTTAACACAAATGTTGACTTTCAATAAAGAGATTTCCTTTATGTGGATTTTAAAGAACGCAATGTCAAAAATTTCATCCAAGCTTTTCTCTTAACTTTAATCAAACCTTTGTTTTCAATGAAATACACACTTCTTGGATCAATCTTTTTCCTTCTCTGCTTGCAATTTTAACGGAGGATATTTGTGAATTTAATTTATATGTTTGTGCAGTTATGAAGGATTTTTCTTTTTTTTTCTTTCCTTTTTGTAATAGTTGGGTTTGTGTATGCATTTTATAAGGAGTTTTCTTTTTTAAAATATCAATAAAATCTCTGTGTACTTTACCTTGAGATCTTCAAAATAATTGTTCACTTATTTTGCTTTTTATTTTGGTGTATTAAAACTTGGAAGTATTAATTTAATGAAAAATGGAAAGTTCTGCATGTGGTCCTTAAGAGTAAACACACTGTTATATATACACATAGCAATACAGCACAAACGATTTAAGCCAAACTTAAATGTCTTTTACTTTTATCTCTCTCTTTCATGTATTTGAGTATGTTTGTGTATATATATATATATGTGTGTGTGTGTGTGTATATATATATATATATATATATAGCACATGTAGACATTTAAAAATACAAAATATAGTTCTGTAGGCTAAAAACTATTTGTATGGCATCTCTTTTGCCAGTCGAACATATTTAAATTTTTCAGAATTTATATTCTAGTATGTAATAGTGGTTTTTTATTAAAACTTTTCAAATGTTTTTTGGGTTGTTTTTAACTTTGAGTTGCCAGTTTGATGAATTTATAAGATAAAATATGTTCTTTGAAAATGAAAAATAAATACAGAAAAACTTTGGTTTAGAAAATATCATCAATAAGTTTCTATAAGGATCTATCGAAAGTATTTTAACAGATATTTGCTCTATTTCATTTCCTGAAAACATCAAAATACAATCCATTACTTAACTATATGAGCATTATAATCATATAAATCATTTTTAGATTATCTCCCATTTTTATGAAGTAATTTTTAGATATTTTATCATAGTTAAATGTTTTAAGATGTCGTCTGTTTTGTAGCATAATTTCAAACTGGTCTTCAAATCTGCTAGAACTGCTTGCAGAATTTAGGAAAAGGAGAGAAATGAAGAAATATCTGACCTTACAAACCAAATTTGATTTAACTCTTTTCAGAATAGTCACTTGTCATAAAGTCTAGAATTTATAACCATGGGTCATTAATCATATCATATGCAAAGTACAAAACTAAAGATTCTGAATATATTCTTCAAAAGTAAACAAACTTTAATTTATATATGTATATGTATATATATAACCACACACACACACACACACACACACATATGTATATATATATATATATATATATATATATATATATATATATATATATATATGTTGTATAGTAATATGCAGATTCATGCAGAACACAACGACACAATGAAGACGAACGACACAGTCCTTTAGAAAAATATATCTCTCACTTTATTTGAAAGGTTTGTGTGTGTGAGAGGGAGTTGGAGACCGAACAGAACTGCAATATACTGACCCCAACTCTTATGGCCATCAGCGTTGTGTCTTTCTCGTTCTCCAGGGCTGCTCAACCAGAGGCCCAGAGGCCCAGCTTTCTGCTGAGTGCTGGCTTTCTCTACCACATCTTGTCACCAACAGGTCTGGTGTCCAAAACTAACTGACTTCCTGTCTTCACCGAGTTATATAATAGTTCAATCGCCCACTCAATATCTCCCCATAACTGGCCATCAGGATGTGTCACTTCCGCTGTCCTTGGAATGGCATGTTTGATTTTCATCGAATGAAAATAACTGTTATGCAGTTCACAGGTCACTCTCTTCCAGTGCATCAGTCTTCAACTGTACCGCAGGATTTTACCTTGTCCCATTTTGTTAGCCAAGCTTGCCCACGCCAATGGAATATGCACTTCTGCCGTCTTTGGAATGGCATGTTTGGCCGGGTCGAAGGTCAATATACAGCATATATATATATATATATATATATATATATATATATATATATAAACCACACACACCTATATATAAATATAACCACACACACACATATATATATAACCACACACACACACACATATATATATATATATATATATAACCACAGAGCAAACTGGATTCTTTCACATAGTTGGGTAAGTAGTTCTCAAGAGTAAACTTTGATATGTGTATATATATATATATATATATATATATATATACATACACAGACACAAGCATGACTTAAAGGAACATAGCAGATTAGGTTCTCAAGCCTTGATAGGTCTACTCAGCTCACTAATCTTACTAAAGCAACCAGTCAAGGAGAAAGAAAGGAACCGTATTCCTATCCTGTGATAACTTGTCTCCAAAGAAAAACTGCCAAAACATTGTGATTAACATGGTTTGGCCGTGACTCTATGCTCTATAGGGGAATTACCACAGCAGTCTAAGGTAGAAAAGGACCCAATCTTAAACATTAAAAACATTTTCAAGAGTCAAGAACATTAAAATAGGTCATATGTAAAACATTAAATAATCTTAAAAAATATGGGATCTCTTCAATGGTTTTCTATGAATTAGCAGTTGATTAAAACAAAGATAATTTTAATAAATGCCAATAGTAACATAGAAAAGTTATGCAATGAAACAAAGATCAAAGATTCCAGTTGTCTTAATTTTTACTTTAGTAAGGTTAGAAAAGGTTTCAGAACTTATTCATTAGTCTATTCATAAAATATAAATCATTTATTCATTATGCCTCCTTGGGCATCTCCAATTTTTATCCTTTTCTCACATCAACCTAAGAAAAGAAAAGAGAATCTTTATAGTGGACGTATACACTATTAATAAAATGTCTATATGAAGATCAAATTTTTTGAAGTAATTCATCCAGTAGTTACCAAAAATGTTTTCTTAAATTCTCTTTCTTAGCATTATTAAGGAAATTATCCTATTTTTTAATACTTTTTACCGAGCTATTGGCCTTATGAATAGAGTGTTCACCAATGGTCCAGGAGACCGGGTTTCAATCCTAGGTCGAGTCATACCAAAGATTCAAAAAATAGTACTTGATGCTGCCTTGCTTAACACTCAGCATTATAAGGTAAGAATCAAGGGTAAAGTGGAGAAATCTAGGGAATGGAGTTGTGTCCTGTCCTATACCTCAGTTTAGTAGCTATTGAAAAGGGAGCCTCCGGGTTACCCTTGACTAAAGTCACCAACATTACTTACTTTATACAATTTTTGTTTTTGATCTGACAAGGCAATTTGTTCCAAAAATATGTTATTCTATTAGCTAAAAATCCAATTAGTTAATGAACTTAGGTTTTTGAAATCTCCCTCAACAATAAATTTCAAAATACAAGCAGAAATAATCTCTCCCTTTCTTTTTCACAATACAACTCTTTATATAGAACATAGGTTAATTGTTTTGGAAAATTCAAAATTTTTCCTTGTCTTTTTTGTTTAGTTTTTAAATTCTGACATAATTTTCAAATCATTTTTTAAGCTAAAATGTACATTTTGATGTTTTAAACATGTAAACTGTTGGATTGTTATTCAAATGAAAGCCCTGCCATGTAGTCAGGAGTGGACGGCTATATCAGTGAGGTTATTTGTTAGCTGTGGAGTGAAATACCCAGGAACACATCTCATCTTTCAGCATTCAAACATTTTGTCTTTATTCAGTTAAAATAGATAAATTCCTGGTATCTATAGTTCAACAGAAAATAGGTGGATTTGCTAATGTAAAAAAAAAAAAAAAATATATAGGTGTCTTGGGCATGACACTAAACTATATTTCATTGTGATGCTCCAGTTCTGAGCTCAGGGGTGTATAGAATATCCCTCTCTAGCCATTACTCTTGGGTCTCTTCTGACCTTGTGTTGTAGGAGGTGATATTGTGTTTTGATATTTAATTTCCATTTTGTAGGGGTATATTTAATTTATTTTTATATGTGGTTGCATGTTCTCACAAGTAGGAAGGTCGCCATTTATAGCGATGGAGATAACATTATTATTATCATTATTGAGTTTTTAGGCTTAAGTTGGTTTTGGGTTGGCTATGTTGGTATTTCATTGGTTGCATTGGTATATCATTGGTAGTTATCCCCTCGCTAAATGTTGATAGAAAATAAAGCGGGTGCAGAAGAACAAAGACGTCGTTAGGTTTTGTACCAAGGGTTTAATGGCAGCATTAAGTAAAGGGGGTTACACAGGTATGCTGCGAGGACTCGTAGTAAGGAAAGAAGGTAGGAAGTTGTTAGAGTTTATCATCGAATTTGTTTTTCAACTAGAATCCCTTGGTCTAGAAGAATAGACCCAAGGGATCCATAAACTAGATGGCTCTCCTCATAGTGTATGATGCTGCTACTCTATTCAGGAGCAGACAAATAGATGTCCGTTCCCATTGGGGATTTCTGAGCGAGAGATAGATTCGCGGGCTTTCTTCAATTTTTGGTGCTGCTAGGAAATATGTTTCAGGCTGAATAGGACAAGTCTTCCTGATTGGGTGAAAATGTTCGGCGACTCTAACGGTCAAATTAAATTATGCGCCAAACAAAAATTCAAGTTTCTATCTGCTACAGTGTAGAAGTACCTTTTAAGGTCCTATATATTGTTCAATTAAATCTGTTCGAAAATTATTAGTATGAGCAATAAGCATGCAAAACTATATTACTGTGAGCAAATAAATGATTATTATTAAATAGAATTATTGTTTGTTGGATGGGAGGTTAATGTAATTAACAGCACTATACCTCAAAGAGCTCTCAAATAGAAAATGATGAGGTACCCAAAGAATAACAACAATGCCAAATACCTTCAGGCATTTATTTACATGAAGACCAAACAAAAACATCAACACATATAATAATGTTACTCAATGTCCCAATGTGTAATATTTCTCCATCTTAGTCACTTGGAATTGTTCTATTTGCTGAGTAGTTGATGTTCTTATCTGGTTCAAGCATACCAGCAATGTGTTTGACCGCTGCCAGTGGCCACTTGGTACTAGCTTCTGTTGCAGTGCCCAGGAATAGTGGCAAAGACCAAAGCTATTCAATTGTAATTGTTGAATACATTTAACTGTATTCCAGTTATTGGTATTAAAAATAGTTACTTGAAGCTATTAATGATTATTATTTGTTACATGAAACTGTATTTGCATAAATTATTTCATAGGAATCTTGAATTAAGTGCAATTGCATAAAAAGTATGTATTAATTGCTTGAAACCATATAATTGCCTAAATTATTATAATAATTTGATTGTTCAAATTATTGATTTCTGACAAGGTTCAAGTAAAGAAAATACGATAGATATTGAAAATATAGTTATAAGCATCAAACACTCGTAAATGAAACAAATTTCAGACTAAGATAAGTTGATATACCAGTAAATACATAGTAAGTTGGTGACCATAGTCGAGGATGACCCAAAGGCTCCCTTTTCGATAGCTATTACACCAAGGTGTAGGGGAGGGCGCTACTCCTTCCCTGGATTGCTCTACTTTACCCTTGATCTGTACCTTATAATGCTGAGTGTTAAGCAAGGAGGCATTAAGTACCATTTTTTGAGTCTTTGGTATGACTTGACCTGGGATTGAACCCAGGTCTCCCAGGCCATTGGCGAACACTCTAACCGCTAGGCCAATGTCTGGTACAAATATATAAACTGAACCAAACCATAACCCAGTGACTCTTATGAATCACAATGAGACTTTTATTATGGCTATATACTTAAATGGCCCTTAGAAAATAAAGTAATTTCTAGTCTTATCAGCAGCTCAAGTCTGCATCTGTTTTCTTATCATTCAAACTGATATAATAGAGTTAGGATTATACATATCTTCCTAATAAGAATATTAAGAATCTGTGAACCCAGTATTTACATATCATTTTTATAAATTTTTGTTAACTTTAATAAAAAACCGTCTTTACAGAAAGGTAAAAATCAATAAATCATTTCTCCTAAGAAAAAATAGAAAGACGATATTAGAATATGTAAATATGCAAAAACATCTGCAGAAGGAGATAATGAAAGTTTAAAATTTGGGTGTATAATCTTAGACAATATGTACAAATTGTTGAGAGCTACACTTGCTGAAGGTTTGCAGTTTTATGTAAGGCATAGTATTCATTCTGTGAAGCTACAGGTATGCATTTCATCCAGTAATGTTAGGGATATTTTTCAGGTTTGACAGTATCTGAAACCTATAAGAAGATTCTCATTCATCATGTCATACCTTTTTTGAAAAGCATCTAGTTGGGAACAGCTTTACCTTTCACCATGACAAGGATCTCAAACACACTATTAATACAGTGAATGTATATGTGGACAAAAAGGCATCTGAAAGAACCGGCACTGTTATTGATTGGCCTCTGCAGAACTCCAACCTAAATAATGTAGAATCTCCTTGGGATTACCTGAATGAGAGAAAGGAAGAGAAGACAGCCTATATCTAAAGAAGAGCTTTGAGAAGTTCTGAAAGACGCTACATATAACATACTTAAAGATTACTTGAGAAAACTTCAAAGTAGTTTTCATGATAGAGTTCAAACTGTTCTTATAGACAAGAGGGAGTGGTGAGAAGTTGTATTAAATATTGACTTTAGTTTCCAGAACTAGAAATATTCAATATTTTTGTGGTGTAATTAAGTGTGGCTAAGCATATTTTTATGAATAGATGATGTGTACACATATATATATATATATATATATATAAAAACACACAGGGGTTAGACAGAAGTAATATAGCAGTCAATAATAATAAAATAGGAATTAAATTGTTTTTTATAAAAAAAAACAATTGTAACTTATCAAAATTAACATTTTATTTCATCATTCTAAATATAACAAACTATCAAAATATGAAAATAATGAAAACGGAATAAGAAAACCTTTAAAAAAACACAGGTCAGAGCATTGATTAAGAATACTGATCATTTCCTGCACCTAATAATGCATGTTTTTACCCAACCTTTCAACCATAAGCAGGATATGACACAAGGTCGATTTTTAAGCAGAGCAAAGCTGATCTTAATTTAGTTTTCCTTCTCTTAGACTGGTTGCCTAACCAAGGTTAAAACACCCCATCTATTCTACCATTGATCCAAAACTAGTAGGGACAACAGATACATACAGCTTTGTCCCAAATTTGAATTCTGGTGACCAATTCCATTTCCTTCAACCATAAGTGCTACATTAAGTGTGCCTCCATTTAATGATACATTAATTTTCAAAAATCTTTTTACAGAATCATATTGCTCACTACATCTATTTTCAGGAACTGATATGAAAGAAATCACAATTATTTGAGGAATTTGCTGAATTATCAATATATGTGAAATGTTATTGACTAATCTATTATTTTTGCCTCTCTAAGGAAAAAATGTAATTGCATGTGCTTTCTTATATACTTAATTATACATCCAGAGATTTTATAGTTAAATTATTTTGTCATTTTTTTAATTGCTTTCTTTTAAGTGGTTAACATAAAACTTGTATAGTGTCAAATAAACATTTTGTTTAAATGTCCATTAGTTATTCTAATCATAGAATAATGTTATGATGACTACACATGGTATACTGCCTATGTATAATGTCATCCAAATGCCTGCCCCTGCAAGCTATGCTCTCCTGAATCTTCACAGTGTTCATCTAAAATTTGCCTTTGGTATTGTTGTGATTTTATAATGAATAAAATCTTGCAATTTATCGGTTGTTTGTAGTCTACATTTAAAGAGTTGAGTCTTTAGGCATTTCCCAGAGGAAGTAATTACAAGGGGATATGATAAGCAAATCAACCATGGGATGTGACCATATGATTAAATGAGGTGCATTGGAAAATGCACCATTGTGTTCCATGATGACAGCTGAAATGACATAACTGCACCTGCACAAATGCACACCTCTCCCCTGCTTACAACGACTTGTGCCTGTAAGGCAGTAATTCTAAAACTAGAGATCATTTTTCAGGACTCTCACAATGTGTGTGTGTGTATATATATATATATATATATAGCAAATGAGGATTAAGGCTGTTTAATAATTCTTCAAAATCTATTTCAACCTGAGTACTTATACTTTCGACTTTTATCAGTCATTCTTGGGGATGTTGGTGCATCCATGCCCTACATGAAGATGTTTTATGTGATCAGTAAATATTTTCAATGAAAGCATTCATCATTGTGCAGTTGATGTCATGTTAGAATACTATAATTGACAAATTATTTAATGCAAGCACAAAAAATATATGCATGGATAAGCACATCTTACATGATCTCAACACCCACACAAATATTGGAAAAATTTTAGTTGATAATATATAACACAAACTGTAAAAAAAAGCAAAAACCTCCAAATACTGAAGCCATTTTAATCAAAAAGTAGACACCCAAGACTTAAAATGTTTGGATTTGGGAGCTAAAATACATAAATGCATTTCACACTTGTAAATAGTTCCATAACCTTGGTGATTCATAATCGCATGATCCTAATCTCTAAATTCTACATATTCCAGCCCAATCTGTTGGAGCTGTAGATTAAGCTGATGTCATCTCTGCCGAGAGGTTGCATCTCTACCCTCAATCAGTATCCTGGATATAACATTAAACAACATCTGGTCCACTCTGATCTGGAGTTGTGGTACCTCTTAGGATCTCATCTATGGGTTAAATAGTACTGTTTAAACTTTTAACAGTATGCAAACAAATGACTGTTAAATTGAATTATTAGAATTACATAGCAATACTCAGTACAATTCAACTGTGTAAATGAAGGAATAATGTTGAAAACAAGTACTTGAAACTATTTAACAGTGTATAAACAACTACATTCAGGTTCATTTGAAATGTAACAAAAAAATATTCATTTACCAACCATATACATTTAATTCATGTATGTATAAACTAGATTTGGCATTTAATAACCTAAAAGGGTTGATATGCCATAAAACCCAACCAACCTATCTACACATGAAAACCAGTACCTATTGTTGTATACTAAACACAATAATAAAGATGACGAGTGACACAGTTCTTAGAAAAATACACCTCTCACTTTATTTGAAAGGGTTGTGTGTGAGAGGGAGTTGGAGACTGAACAGAACTGCAACATATTGACCCCCACTCTATTGGCCATAACCGCGTTTCTTTCCCGTTCTCCTGGGCTGCTCAACTGGAGACCTAGGGGCCCAGCCTTTCTGGGTGCTGTTTTTCTCTACCGCATCTTATCTCCAACTCGTCTGATCCCAAACTGCTCAGTCGGGGCCTAAGGGCTCCCCCTGCTGGGTGCTGGCTTTCTCTACTGCAACTTGTCACCAACTGGCCTGCTCTCCAAACTAACTGACTTCCTGTCTTCACTGAGTTATATAATAGTTCAACGCCCACCTTCTTGTGGACGTCACAATGCACTCATTCAACCCGTCCACGGTCAAGGTTATATTCTGATATTCCTTGAACGGATGCACCTGTTATTTACATAGGTGCATTTCCTATTTGGGCAGCACGGCCGAGTCATAGGTCAATATACAACACTATGGACTGGATATTCAATTACAATCTCAACTGTTCATGATGAATTCTATCATTCAAAATGTTTATAACACATCTCGTAATCTATGGCTTGGTCACATGCTTCACAATGACCAATGAAAGACAAAAGTTCATGTGTTTGGGTTTTAATGTCAGAGATTTCAGACTATTATTTGAAGAGCCCATTTACAACATCTCACATGTTATCAAGAAATGGCTAATAAAAAAACTCTATTCCAAATTCTTTTCTGTCACTTTTAATAAAATATGCCTAAAATATATACATATAGACCAATGACATCAGTCTGTGCTAGATCTGAGGATAAGATTTGATTTTAATGAGGAAAAAATATTACTAATGATCAGCTATTAGAAGATAAATCCACATTGATCAAAGAATATATTTTCGGTTATCTCACGAAATTGATAATCCACTTAGAAGAGATTTCAATTCTAAGAAGAAATATATTCTAACATGTAAGAAATTTACTGATTTAAACATGTTTGCTTTTTTGGGGGTGGATTGTTTAATCATAATAATGGCATATGACTATATAATATCTCCAGCTAGGAGAAATATCTCTAAAGATATCTAGTTCTCGACGGTAATTATACAAGAATGTTGTGAGCAATATTGAACAGGTCCTGGCAGCAACACCCCACATGGCGCCAACTGTATGGCCACCTACCACCTATCACAAAAACTATACAAGCTAGATGAATTAGACATGCCGGACACTGCTGGAGAAGCAAAGACGAGATCGTAAGTGATGTGCTCCTGTGGACCCCCGCATATGGCCAATCAAAAGCAGGACGACCAGCCCGAATATTCATACAGCAGCTATGTGATGATAAAGGATGTAATCCTGAAGACCTGCCGAAGGCGATGAATGATAGGGAGACGTGAAGAGAGAAGGTCAGGGATGTCCGTGCTAGCCGCACGTCTTGATGATGATGATGATAGTAAATAACTTATTCTTTAGAAATTGGTGAATTTATGCAAGAAATCTCATTTAAAATCACCTCTTATTTCGAATAAAGAACTAAAAAAATGTTTTCTATTAAAACTTTCCTTCAGGTTTCACAAATATGCATTCCAAATTCTATAGCTCGGTATGAAAATGTTTGCTGGCATATGTAAGACAAACAAATGACTTCCAATTATTAATGTGTGTGGTGTTAAGCAACACTCATTATCAAAAGTTTATGATGACTCATTAGTTTCACAGCTAAATCTAAACAATTAAATCCCCACAAATACTAACATTTGTATTTTACTTAAAAATATTTGATGCTAGAATTTCCCAGATTTACAAATATGTGCAAGTTTTCATAGAGTACAAATAAATAAGGTGAAAACAAAAGCCAACAGCTGAAAGGGAGATAAATTGACCAAAAGTTATTAAAATAACTTGGCCGAATCAGGTTGTGGGGGACTGTTCATGCAATGCTATACATGCAACATGGAAGTTAGATTTCAATGTTCAGTTAACCTCATAAAAAGAAGCTTTTTTAAGTACACCCTTATTGTTCACTGGGAGCATAAACAAGAAAAGCAGTAAGGTTAACAAGTGTAATTGAACAATTCAAAGATATAAGAAGAGCTTCTAGAAAAAAGAATCTACTTTGTACATTGTGCCTGTTTACTGTTTCTACATACTTCCCTAACCTTTGAAACTGAATGAAGGAAATAAAACAGAGGGTTCTGTATTTTAAGTGAGTTGGAGCTTTTGTGATTTTCCTCCTTCATTAGATGATCAGCCATCACTGATATAGCAGTCATAAGTGACTATGAAACAAGAAGAAAACCAGATTTTTTCCTAAAAACGATCGACAAACAAGTAATAACTTGAAGTTAAGAATTATAATTGGCTCCCTATTACTTGCTTCCTGCATTTCCTTAGATGACTCTAATAGACATTTTCTGCATTTAATTTTATCTTTAAACAGCATAGTACCCATCAAAATTGATGGGATTATTTTTGTATGGACTAGCATATCTACCTTAAAGCAGAGTATGCACTCTAGATTAAATTGTTGAACATGATGGAAGTTCAGATATAGTAACTGAAAAAATCAATCTGTTTGTTACATACTAACATCGTTTCCTGTCATTTATGATGGAATTATTTATATATGAATTGCTGCTTGCCTCTGGCAAGATAATGGTGTCAGTCAGGTTTAAGATTAAAATGCAGGCGCATCAATCTTTTCAAATCGCATTGCCCTGTCACCGAGGCTTTGAATATGCTGATTATCTCTCCAGCAAAGGCATAAAATTCCCTCCAAAGAATTCCTCAGTATGATACTAAACTTTATCTGATGGTAAGGCTCCAATTCTGAAGATCTGGGGAATAGGGAGTACCCTTCATTGCAATTACTCTCAGGTTAACTATGACCCAAAATGGAAGTACATATCTGTGTCCCATTCATGGAACCCCATTGGCTGGACCTGTAGAAAATGCCATCTGCATTGCTGAAGAGAGGTCAAACTGTACCTCAAATGAGTGTCCTTGGCATGTCACTAAACTGCATCTGATCAGGAGGTTCTTGAGCTTAACAGAATGTGGAGAACCCCATCATTGCCATTACTCCCTGATCTATTTTGACCAAGAATGGCAATAACTGTTATCATCCCATCAATAGGTAAAATTGAAGTTTATTCATTTATTTGAAACCATTTATGTCCAATAGAATTACTAATGTTACTTGAAACCATTTAGCTGTGTGCAAATAAATGAACTCTGGCTCTTTTAAGAAATTGTTACCAACAATCTATTTCTTCACAAATCCTAGAAATATATATGGTGTAATGGTTATCATCGTAGGAAATGTACACGGCGACACGAGTTCAAATCCTGGGTGAGACTGATTGCATTTCACATAGCACTAATATCCTTGGGAAAAGTATGAATCCAATGATTCTCCTTCCAGCTATGGGTAAATAGTATGGCAGACTAGGTTCTGCAGCCTTGGTGAGGCAACTAGTCTAGGAGAAGGAAAACTCTGAATTCAAACCTGTTAAACTCCGCTTAAAAATTGACCTTGTGTCATATCCTGCCTGAGCGGAGGGGTTGGTAAATATGAATATGAATATATAGGTATATATAAGCAGGATTTGTTATTAAATAACTGTCACGTGATGGCTCACAGAGACGAGGAGGTGGGAATGATACCCCCCCCCCCGTTGAACTAACATTATCTAGCAGTCAAAAAGTGACCGTTAGAAATGATTGTGGGTCACACAGATGTTTGCACTTAAGTGACCTTGGGTCGCCGGACATCGGAAGGGGAAGGAGAAAAATGAAGCCAAATGATTGGCGGGAGCCTCAAACGGAAGTGGGGTCCCCTTCCCCTCAACGGAAGAAAGACAAAAAAAAGCTAGTTTTTGGGCAACGCTCGTGGGAGACGGACGATAGCCATTTTCACTCCGGGCTAAAGACAAAAGACTGAGACACGAGGGACTCCAAAGTCTCTCAAGCCAGCATTAAAAGCAATACGAAGTCTATTAGCCCGTGAAAGAAGAGAAATTCTCCAGTAGAACCCCGTCAAAAAAATAAGATAAGTAACTTTGGGACATTTTCCCTTTACTCCCAAATTTTTGTTTACCACTCTCTCTCAATTTGGAAAAGGATAAAAGCCAAGAAAAGACATTTATATTCATGGACTATCCTATTACATATTTTTGACACTTTGAACATATATATGTATATAACCGTAGTAAAGAACTTATGTATTTTAATTTTACCATGTGGTCTATGTTATTATTCCATGCTTTCCTTTCAGCTTCTATTCGCCTTATATTATCTTGCTTAGAACTGTCCTCTTAATTCCTAAAGTATCACACGGGAAATTGAGTTGCCGACTGTAGCAATATTAATATTATTACAACTAAGACCTATAGGCCCGTATTCTTCAATTATCGGAAGGGAAAGAAGTTTAGTGGCCTGGTGGGTGTGTGATAGTGTGAAATTTTGGACCCCTTTGCCAGCGGTGGCCAGTCTGGCCCTAAATTATTCCCTCACGTAATATGCCAGTTCTTATCTGCCTGAGAAAAGAACTCTGAACAGGACTTATTTCTGTAGGGGATCAAGTGCCAACCTGCCCCGTCTTCACACGTGCGAAAAATAAAGTCCCGTTTTGGGACTATCGTAATTTCGCGTCAGCAGACTTAATATGGTGTCTCGTCCGGGGATATTTTAATCTTTTATTCCTGACCCCAGACCTAAAATGGGGGCTCACGTCCGGGATTTAATATTATAAATAATATTTATTGCTAGTAGTCGTGTGACAATTCCTGCCGTCTAAATCTACCCTGGGAGACCGTGAAAGAAAAAAAGGAATATCGTCGAAACGGTCAAATTACTTGTTGATATAACCGTTTAAAAAAATTTAAAAAAAAAAAATTTTTTTTAAAAATGGACAAAATAGAGAACTTTTTAAAAGAACCCTCCATGGAAAAGTTGGAGAGGCTGAGAAAAAGCGAGATAATAAAAATTGGCGAGAAGCTTGAGTTAAATGTTCAGAATTCTATGAGAAAGCATGAACTCGTGAGAGAGATAGCAAGTCACATGGTGGACGAAAATGTTTTCGAGGAAGCAGTATTAGAAGAGCTACCAACGGAAATAATAAGAATGACTCCAGAACAAATTGAACTGGAGAAAATTAAAATACAAGCACAGATGGAACTACAGAGAAATAAAATGGAACTGGAGAAAATAAAAATTCAGCAAGAAACAAGGCTGCGAGAAGTCGACTTGGCAATAAGAGGACGCAAAGAAAGCCATGACAGTTTCGAAGTAACGAAGCAAGCGAGGCTAGTCCCAAAATTTGAAGAAGCCAACGTGGACGAATACTTCGCACATTTTGAGCGAACTGCGCTAAATCTTGGGTGGCCGAAAGAATGCTGGTCGATGCTACTCCAAACTGTGCTGACAGGAAAAGCACAGAGAGCGTATGCAACTCTGCCGACAGAAAATTGCGCCGACTACGATTTGGTGAAGGCAGCGGTTCTTAAGAGCTTCGAATTGGTTCCAGAAGCTTATAGACAGAAATTCAGAACACAGAGAAAAACTGAAAACCAGTCTTATGTGGAATTTCTGAGAGAAAAAGAGAATGCACTGGATAAGTGGTGTGACTCTAAGAGGATAGACGGAGATGCTGAGAAACTCCGGCAGCTAATATTAGCTGAAGAATTCTTAAACTGTGTGCCAGAAGAAGTCAGGGTTCACCTGAGTGAAAGAAAAACTGACGTGACGTATGAAATGGCCGCACTAGCAGACGAATACATCCTCACACACCGAAAGACAAAGGAAAAAACGTTCACGGGAAACAGAGTGAAGTTTAAAGCTGAGTTAAGACCTAAGGAAGAAAATAGAAGGACCTTCCAAAGTAGCAGCAGAACAGTGGTCTGCTATAAGTGCGGAAAGGCTGGTCACATAGCCATAAGGTGCCAGCTAGGAAAAGGTCCTGAAAGAAACCAGACCCAGCCGAGAAAACCTCAAGGAGCTGTGACAACACCTAGAGGAAACCAGTCCTATCGACCCTGGACGAAAAAAGGGATGATAAGAGGCCCACACGGAGGACCAGTGGAAGTCTCAATTTTACGAGATACCGGAGCATCTCAGTCGTTACTTCTACGAAATAAATTACCTAAAAGGGTAATAGAAGCAACACGTGAGACTGTGATGATAGAGGGTATCGGCGGAAAGAGGGTAAAAATACCGCTGTGTAAAATAACCCTAAAGTCCCAGTGGAAAGATGGACCAATTCGAGTTGGGGTGGTAGATAAACTACCCATGAAAGGAATTTCCCTTATACTGGGAAATGAAGTAAAAACTAAAAAGTGTCACCCGGAAAAGATGGCGAAAATAAGCGCCATAAATGAAGACGGAAAGATGGCGAAGATGAACGCCAAAAATGGAGAAAGCACGTTGGCGAAAATGAGCGCCAAAAATGAAGAAAGAAAGATGGCGAGAACGAACGCCCAGCATGGAGACAAGATGGCGGCTGAGCCACGTGGGTGGCACAAACGACATAGTCGCTCACAGAGTGAGAAGGTGGAAAGAAAAGAAGTGAACCTTCCACCCCTCAATAAACAAGAAGATAAAAGGACCAGTCGTCAGAGAAAAGATGAAGGTCCAACGAGTATTAGGAATAAATTCCCTAATACTTATCGAGAGGATAAGAGGAAAATAAGAGGACCCTCACAAGTAGCTAAGAAGGAAGAATTCAAAAAGGGCGACGAAGTCCTGCTACTGTCATCAAATAAAGGACCCCACTGTGGTGGAAAATATGTAGGTCCCTACGTGATATCACAGAGAATAGACAAGAGGACATACAGAATTGATACCAACGAAGGAAAGAAGAAGACTCAAGTGTGTCACACAAACAAATTGAAGAGGTATGTCCGTCAAGAAGGCCAACCTCGAAAAATTGAGAACTCAGCAATGCCGAATAAATTCGAGGAAAAATTAGGCCAATTGTCTGTTTCAGAAAGAGAGGGCTTAGAAAAATTAATAAAAAAGTACCCAAGTTTATTTCTCTAACGCCCCACGAAAATGCAGTAGCAGAATATTCTCTCATAGTTGTTGAGAGAAAGAGAGAGAGAGAGAAACTAAAGGAAATGAGGAATTCTCGTCCCCAATGTTGAAATATGAGATGGACGAGAAAGTGGTTCGTCAACAAGTGACGAATAGGGGAAAGAGAGAAAAGAAAAGGAAGTTTTCTCCCCAAAGCTTGACAATTAAAATTATAAAGTCGTCAAAAGTGACGAAGAAAGAAAGAAGGACTTACCTCCTCAAGGTTTGAAATATAATACGGCCAAAAGCCGAGAGAGAAAAAGAAAGAAAGGAAAACGAGATTAAAGAAAAAGGAAAAGGGAGAGAGAGAGAGAAAGAAAGAGAAGAGAAATTGTTTTCCCCTATAGTGAAAATTAGGAAGGACGAAAAAAAAGGAAAAGGAAAGAATTCGTCAAAGCGTGAAGAAGAAAGGGGATGAAAGAAAAGTAAAGTGAGAAAAAAAAAAAAAAAAAAAAAAAGGGGGTGAAAGAAAAGGAGAAAGAACAGTGAATTGAATTGCCTTTTTTTTCTATGATATTTCTATTCATCTCCCTTTCTTCTCTTAAGCTGGGAGGTGTCACGTGATGGCTCACAGAGACGAGGAGGTGGGAATGATACCCCCCCCCCGTTGAACTAACATTATCTAGCAGTCAAAAAGTGACCGTTAGAAATGATTGTGGGTCACACAGATGTTTGCACTTAAGTGACCTTGGGTCGCCGGACATCGGAAGGGGAAGGAGAAAAATGAAGCCAAATGATTGGCGGGAGCCTCAAACGGAAGTGGGGTCCCCTTCCCCTCAACGGAAGAAAGACAAAAAAAAGCTAGTTTTTGGGCAACGCTCGTGGGAGACGGACGATAGCCATTTTCACTCCGGGCTAAAGACAAAAGACTGAGACACGAGGGACTCCAAAGTCTCTCAAGCCAGCATTAAAAGCAATACGAAGTCTATTAGCCCGTGAAAGAAGAGAAATTCTCCAGTAGAACCCCGTCAAAAAAATAAGATAAGTAACTTTGGGACATTTTCCCTTTACTCCCAAATTTTTGTTTACCACTCTCTCTCAATTTGGAAAAGGATAAAAGCCAAGAAAAGACATTTATATTCATGGACTATCCTATTACATATTTTTGACACTTTGAACATATATATGTATATAACCGTAGTAAAGAACTTATGTATTTTAATTTTACCATGTGGTCTATGTTATTATTCCATGCTTTCCTTTCAGCTTCTATTCGCCTTATATTATCTTGCTTAGAACTGTCCTCTTAATTCCTAAAGTATCACACGGGAAATTGAGTTGCCGACTGTAGCAATATTAATATTATTACAACTAAGACCTATAGGCCCGTATTCTTCAATTATCGGAAGGGAAAGAAGTTTAGTGGCCTGGTGGGTGTGTGATAGTGTGAAATTTTGGACCCCTTTGCCAGCGGTGGCCAGTCTGGCCCTAAATTATTCCCTCACGTAATATGCCAGTTCTTATCTGCCTGAGAAAAGAACTCTGAACAGGACTTATTTCTGTAGGGGATCAAGTGCCAACCTGCCCCGTCTTCACACGTGCGAAAATAAAGTCCCGTTTCGGGATTTTAGTTCAATTTGCCGTCACATAACCCACAAGGATTGATATGCCATCAAACCCAACCAACCAGCTATCTAATAGTCAAATAGATCTATTGAGAAATTATTTGTATTTGATAGACACAATGCATAAAAACTTGGATAATTACACTAGAAATGTAAATATGAATGTACTATGAATACAATTCTGTAACCTCTAGGTATAAAATAACTCTAAAAAAACTGACTCGCCATTTAAGTCAGTCATTTCTAATACCAAAGCATCAAACTACTCACATCAGGATTCTCAAGTATAAGTGCTTCATGGTTAAAGATATCGTCTACAAATGGAATTTTCCATCATGAATTAAAGACTATTTTCAAAGCTATTAATACTATGATTTGTTTCGGAGATATTTTCTAACTGCTACATGTAACAAGTAGAGTGTTCACCAATGGCCCAGGAGACCTGGGTTCAATCCCAGGTGGTGTCATACCAAAGACTTAAAAAATGGCACTTGATAGCTCCTTGCATAACACTCAGCATTATAAGGTATATATCAAGGGTAAAGTGGAGCAATCTGGGGAGAAGGAGCAGCACCCTCCCCTAAACCTTGGTGTAGTAGCTATTGAAAAGGGACCCTTTGTGTCGCCAACTTTATTTACTTGCTTTTGGTCTTATAATGACTAGTTTCATTATACAGCTAAAGTTAAAACAAGTATCCCTGCCCAAATCTCAAGTATTCTAAGTCAGCAGAGAGGCAACCAGCTTCACAATAAAATCACCAGTTGCAGATGGCATCAGTAGAGAGACTGCAGATCAGGCCTGAAGAAAAAAGATTAAAGCGGGTAGCTCCCTTTGACTGTTTCTTTCACCTGTATGGCCTTCTGAGTTCTAAACAACTAGACCCCAACACTTTGGTTTTCCCAGCAACACTCAACGAACTTAGCAGTCCGGTTATTTTTAACTGACCTTTTCAGAGCAAGAAATTCTTTCTCACCCATCCTGCTTTGTGGACCAGCTTGAACCTGACCAGCCAGCTCTATGCAGCGACATCCAGCTTAGCAGAATTTTCAGCCTGATACAGTGACACCAGACAGGACAGACCAGCCAGTTCGATGCAGCAACACCTAGAGTAACAGACCAACCAGCTCTGTACAGTGACACTAGGAACCAAGATCATATAACCTACCGACAAATCGCTAGCCTTATGACTTGATGACAGCAGTCTGTGAGCGTGGGGCACCAACTTAGCCACAACTTCAATCACCAGGACGTCGACGAGCTTCCCTTAGCGATCCCAACATATCTAACTCTCTCACGCCATCTGCTGACTACCAAGCCACATAGCTGCATCAGTAACCTATTCAAATACCATCCAAACTCCCTATCATCAAAAAATATAAGAGTCAAGTCTATGTTTTCGAAATAAACCACAGTTTCCTTCAAACATTTTTATTTTTATTTTTTGGCAAAATAGATATGGCTCTTTTAACTTCGCCAGTTGTTCTGGCCTTAGTTATTTCAAACATCTGCGTGATCAACATATTCGTCGGTCCCCCAAGAAAAATTACTTGAGGAAACATCAAAAGAAAAAACACTGAAAGAGATTAAGTTAGAACGAATTAAAATTGAAAAAAATAATATAGTGACTAAGAGACGGTAGAAGACTGAAGTACACAAAGTTATAGTGAATGAACATTCACAACAAATGGTGATGACCATAAGAATTTTTGGTTGGGGACAAAGCACCTCCCATTTTCTTACTGGTCTACTTTCTAGGTTTAAACTACTCTTCTACAATAATAGGCTATATTTTGGTTTAGTTGACGATATATTAGCTCCTTAAGATAACGCCAAAATTTGATTAATTTGTAAATGCTTGATTACAATCATTTTTTAAATCACTTGTTTGACTTTTATAATAATCACCTGTTTCCAGTTGCAATGGTTTCAAGTATTCCTTTCCAACACCAATAATTTGCAAATAGTTTTATGGTTTCAAGTAAGTAAGTAATAATAATAATAATGATAATAATAAGTGTCATTAAACAATTACAGCTTCAGTTAACAACATTTTTACAGTTAAATGGTTTCATGTATTCCTATCAAGAAATAATAATTTGCAAAAATCAATTTAACCCATACATAAGACCCTAAAAGGTACTACCTCTCTGGATCAGTTCAACCCGGGGAGTAATGGTTATAAAGTGGTACTCTATATTTCCCAAAACTCCAGAACTGGAGCGCTGGACTGCGGAATCGTAGTAAGCGAGTTCGAACTCCAGTAGTGCCATTACATTCACTTTCGAACAAATACTCTTGGGAAAGGTGTGAACCCCCTTATCCCCCCAGCTATGGATTAAATAGCACCACTACTGTTCTTCTAGAAGGATGGATTTGACATTAAGTAACCCAAGAAGGTTGATATGCCATTAAACAAACAAACAAACCAACCTCTAGAACTGGAGCCTCACCACCGGATACAGATCAACGTTTTGTTAGAGTGACTCGTTACACTAATTTGCTACACACTGTACACTCGTAACAAAACAATGAAGCTGGGATAACAAGACGTAAACTTTTTTTCATATATGTCTTTTCATTTGATACTCGGTACAAAAGATGAAATTTGGTCAAAATGTGCTCAAATCTTATTTACCAACCCCTCTGCTCGGGCAGGATATGACACAAGGTCAATTCTTAAGCGGAGTTTAACAGCTTTTGAATTCAGATTTTTCCTTCTCCTAGACTAGTTGCCCCACCAAGGCTGAAGAACCCTGTCTATCCTACTATTTACCCATAGCTGGAGGGAGAAGAATTGGATTCATACTTTTCCCAAGAGTATTAGTGCTATGTGAAATGCAACCAATCTCGTCCAGGATTTGAACTCGTGTCGCCGTGTCCATTTCCTACTACGATAACCATTACACCACGGGCACCAATGTGCTCTAATAAAGGGCAAAGTGTGTGAGTATTGCTAAAAGTGAAGCAGGTATATTTATAGAGATTGAACCCAAAGTAAATTTTGAAAATTTGTGTATTCTCTCTCAGGATTAAACTGAAATTACTTGAACCAAGCAGACGATAACATTTCGCAGTGAAATCGATCTTTATGTCATTACTGAAGCAACAAATGATACCTGACATTTATGTTTCTCTTAAAATGGTAAAATTCTTCATCTTCAGCGAATAATGTCTTTTTATTTGTTTCAGTTTGATCTAGGATATTATTTTAAATTTATTATGAATGCTTAATGGTAATATAAAAAAAATTAAAGACATTTCGAGACTATTAAAAAATCGTGATTGAGTTTACCTGCCATAGATTTTTAGAACTCAAACTTTGATTATAAGTTAATCATCGATTGGTTGGCAGTGTTAATTAATGGAAAAAATGTATTCTAAAGAAACCAACTTTCCTAAAGTTGATTTTGATTTTAAGTTTCTGAGTGTATTTTCTTTCCCTTTTTTTAATAATTAAAACTATACAAAGTATGTCCAAAAGGAAATCAGTTTCAACAAGCATATTGCGACCCATGGTTAATTTTTTAAGCGAGGTTTAACAGATTTGGATTTAGAATTTTCCTTCTCCTAGACTAGTTGTTATACCAAGGTTAAAGACCCCAATTTGTCGTATTATTTTACACACAGCAGGAAAGAGAATCGTTGGATTCACATCTTTCCCGAGGGTGTTAGTGATATGAAAAATGCAAATTGCCTCGTACAGTATTTGAACTTGGGCCGTCGTGTCCATTTTCTCGAACGATAACCATTATACAACAAGCACCTCCATAAGAAAAACGTTATGCAGTATAGCAGAAGGAAGAAAATGAAACCAGCTATGATGACAGTATAAAGACATAGTTAAAATCAACTCGTTCTCTATCTCTGATGATTGCTTTTTAACATGACTTGTAATGACCTCTTTCAAACTCTCCTCTTCGCACTATCTCTATTCCTGAGTGACATTTATTTATTATCCGTTGCTGCTGCCTTCTACAAGGGATCATGCAGCCGCTATATCCTACAGATTTTGAGTTTTCAAATTCATTTTAAATATGAACCACATTGTTTCAATAGTATAGCTTAACGTGGCAAACCTCTCTACCATTTTTGTCTCCTAAAGCTATAATAGAGAAATTTGCCTGTTACATATGAGTTATCAATTGTCCTGCAATAGAATCAAAATCTCCATTCATAAAGTCCAGTGATGATTAAATGTATTCCAGATAACCCGTGAACCCATTCAGTTCCCATTGTAACAGCATCAATCTATTATGATATCAATGTATCTGTTGAAGGTGTGGAAGATTCTAATTAAGACTCCATTGAAAATTTTGATGATTAAAATATGGCGTTCATCCCAAACACAGTTCTTATAGAATTATCATTCAGTTATAAATAGGACAAGAGATTTTAAGCGTTTTGCTTTAATAAAAACCTCACTATCATGTGTCATTTTCGTTGGGTATGGTTACATACGACTCGACGGGCATAAGACAATGTTTAGTAATGCATAAATAAGTATATATATATATGTGTGTGTGTGTGTGTGTGTGTGTGTGTGTGTGTGTAGTTGGGTAGCAGTCTTTCATTTAAGCATGTTTGATTAAATGATAAAGACACATTTTGTCTATATAATTTTATTAAGATCCTTTCAAGTTTCCTGATAAGTGTCTTGGTTTTAGATTAGAATTGGTGGATGAATTTACCAAAATTGTCCAGAGTGCTTTCAGACTATTCAAAACTCTATAAAAGCACTCCTTATATACGCAAGCAACCCCTGATGATGGCACATGAAAGGTCCGAAAGCGCTCGGCACAATTTTTGTAAATTCATCCACCAATTCCAACCTTTAACCAAGATACTTATCAGGAAACTGGAAAGGATCTTAATAAAATTATAGACAAAATGTGTCTTTATTATTTAATCAAACATGCATATATATATATATATATATGGTTTGTTTTCATTTCTGTATCATAGTAAATGAAACATTCGAATAAAATGATCTCAGCTTATACGTTGATTTTTTATGTTTCTTTAAGAAATTGATTACTATTATTAAGTTCTATTAACCGCAGTAACCTCTGAACAAAATAATATTTGTTCATATCTATTGCATAAAAACAAGACAGAAAATGGAAAAGCAGTTCTGGTTCAGTTCCAAAAATGACTGAACTTGAGTTAGAAAGATCCTCTGCTAAACAAGAGTAGGTTTAAGAAACCATAGGAATTACAGAACTTTGGACTTTCATGCTCTGGTGGGAAATTGCCAGACAAAAGAATAATGTAGTGACTAATCACTCATGTAAATCAGAAATATTTCTAAACTGCAATAGAACCCATCCATGCAATTCCTGTAATGGGAAAAGGTCCACTTGATCCTTACTTTTTTTTTTTTTTTACATGTTTTGGGCAGAAATGAAAAAAAAAAATTGAAGTCTTTCCAAAATATCAAAAGAAAAAAAAACAATCAAATAAAAATACTCATAAATACAAAAGTATGTTGGAGTTTGATATGTATGGTTCAAATTCAAGGGTACTGAATGTTTAGTGCTGAATTTAATCTTTCGAAATATATACAGCTGCCGAGTTGAAGTACCCATCAACGGCTGGTAAAAATATTAGCAATAAAGACTATAAAATAGACAATGTAAAGCGAGAATAAATAATTATTTCCCTTAGAGAATTGACATGTCTGTTTTCCAAGCAGCGATCGTTTCGATGCTGTCATTAGGATGCACTACATGGACGCTAACTAAACGGCTGGAGAAAAAGCTTGACGGCAACTACACAAGAATGCTGCGAGCAGTATTGAATCAAGTCCTGGAGGCAACACTCCACAAAGCAGCAGCTGTACGGCCACCAACCATCCATCACCCAAACTATCCAAATTAAACGAACGATACATGCAGGACACTGCTAGAGAAGTAGGGACGGGCTCATAAGTGATGTACTACTATGGAGCTCTTCACATGGCCGAGCAAAAGCAGGGCGCCCAGCTCGAACCTACATACAGCAACTCTGTGAGGATACGGGGTGTAGCCCTGAGGACCTGCCGGAAGCTATGAACGATAGGGGGAGGTGGCGAGAAAGAGTCAGGGATATCCGTGCCGATGGCACGACAAGATGATGATGAGATTATTGAACGAGAGAAACATGTTTCAGATCTAGCCTGAGAACGGTAAAGTCACACAACTATTTCACTTTCCTCATCAAGTAAATGTTTTTCCATTTTGTTTCCTTTCCGCATACTGCTTGTTCATGGAACAATGTTTATATTTCATGCTGATAGAACGCTTTCACATATTCTTTATTCTTAATAACCTAGGTACTTATATTATGCATACAAAAGTTTTAATGTTCTTGTTTGTACTAGGCGTTTATATTGTCTTTGCTTCGGTTATGTTCAGTTTTAGTATATCAAGGATATACTCATACTAATATTGTTCTTTTGTGAGTGAGGACTAAGCACAAAGACCAATAAAACATTTATACTGAGTTGTTACAAATAACAAATCTACTTAGAATTGTGCTAAATCTTTGTTTTAATCTATAATAAAGTTAAAATTGTCAAATGAAGAATTTCACGGAGTTTTATATAATTTTTCTTTTAAGTGACAGATACTTAAGAGATCTGAATATTTAAACGTCTTTTTTTTATTTCAACAAGACAAATATGTAATTTTTTTTCCTAATTTGAAAAATTAAATTCTGTATTATTAATTATGCCTTGCAGCAGGATAGTTTCCTACTGCTTTCGTGGGAAATCTTCTTCATAAGAGCTATTTTCCTCTAAGGAAAATTTATTCTTAAAAGAAAAATCTTCCGTTGGCTCTAATATATAACATACTAAATTTGTCGACTCTGCATTAAAGTGTTTGGCTATCAGTATTAAATCTGTTTGACAACTATAGATTAAATTATCAAACTAAAGACACCGTCACAGGGGAGTCCCCTAGGCGCAATAGCTAATGTGCTAGACTTTGACATCATGATAGGAGACACCATCCTTCTAGTCATAATTCTTTGACACTGTAAAATCAGAAATAAAGAAAGGATGTGAGTTTGATAAATGTTTCAAATGTTCAGTTTTTTAAAGAAAGATTTTCGTTTAAATTTACAAGTGATTGGCCAAATCCACAATTGTTTTATTTTGGTGATCATGTGAAAAAAAAGTTGCCACAAGTCCACCTAAATGAGACATAAAAAGTTGAATAGCATTTTCAAATTGTATCCTGATAATTTTGCCTTAATGTACAAATCAAATCACTTGGATATTTGCATTTGAAAAAAAAAACTTTTCATCTTATTCTTTTGACACTGCTTCATGAAAATTGAGTTGCCCTGAGAACTTCTGTTTATGTTCAACATCACTGATGAATTTATAAAAGATTTTTTTTCCTTTTTACTGTAATCTTCTTTAATGGAATCAGTATCACAAATTAAAAACTCATTCAAGTATTTCGTTTGCATTAATGGATTAAGTCCTTTCAATGAGACGACTGTTTTAACTCACTCAAGCGATTTTCACAATCCCCGCAGGCAAAAAATGTTGGTTTACAAAAATGTAAATACTTCGATAAAAACATGTTTTTTTTATAAACTTTATTCTTGTTAATTTTGAAGATCTAACACTGAATATTTTTATTTCATTACTCAATGTGCGAAAATAGATACACATATTTTAACTTAAATTGTAGTTGTATTAAGTTTAGAGAAAAAGAAAGAAATAACTCAATAAAAATGTGTATTTTATAGAAATTAAAACTCATTTAAATAAATGTTTAGTTGCTTTATATCTCAAATAAAGTATTGGGAATTATACAATTACCGATAAAATATTTCTGGAAGACTGAACTATTTAGCTTTGAATTCAAAACCAAGAGCTGGCGTCTCCAAATACAAAGTTTTTTTCAATCTCATTCCGGCAAATACTGCGATGCAAGTAATACTAGGCTGTATCGGACCTTGCTTTTCAGTGAACTTCAGAGGTAACGTATAGAGAAGAGACTTGCCATATCTGAAATTACTGATTTTCCATAAAATGTTGACAGACTTGACTGAGTTACATGATGCCTTGAAAAATAAAATTAAAAGGAAATATATTTTACACAGTTTGGCGGGAAACCAGCAGGAGATACGTTGTCTACTTCTACATACGAATGATACCCACCGAGAAAAACTCTTGGTAATCTTCGTCTGGTTCTATCATTTTCACTTCTGTAAGTGGTCGAATAATGCCGCTGTCTCTTATTGAAATAAAACTTGTAAGATCACCTTGTGCCCTTCTTTTCTCCGTGGCCTCTTAATGTTTTAATGTGAACAATGTATATTATTTATTTGTACTTTAAAATCATGTCGTGCTGCTTGCACGGATTTCCCTGAGTCTCTTTCACCATTCGTCTCTATCATCCATCGCTTCCAACATGTCTTCTAGATTACATCCTGTGTCTGAATAGAACTGTCGTAGATAAGATCTAGTTAGTCGTCCAACACTTGCATGTGAAAGGGTCCATAGGACAACGTCGATCATGAGTTCGCCCTTACTTCTCCAGCAGTGTTCTGCATGTCTTGTCCGACTTTGAACCTTGTCAACTATTTTTTTCTTTTACTTAAAATAAATGCAAGTGTTTCGAAAAGAAGGTGTATATTAATTTTGTATGAGTACATTGTAAATAAATAATTTACTAATTCTTTCTTTCAATTTTTTATTGCTTTCTTGTTTTAGGCTTTTTGTTAGAGTGATAGCGTTAACATGTTCTGAGGGAATAGAAACATTTCCCATCGAATTTGTAAATTAGAGGCTTTGTTCACGCTCACTCTTTTCATTATAATTTCTCAAAATAGCAATGAAATGCTGTAAATATATACCCGGTTTAATGAGTACCAAAGATGGCTTTTACGCGGGTTAGAACTGAGAAAAAATTTTAAGGCCAAAATTTTAAATTCACGATCAATAGTTAATTCACTTTTTAGACAATTCAGCTTTGTGTATATGTAATTAGTAAAATTGATGCTTTTCCTTCTTTCTACGTCTATTATTAATTTAATTCAATCGTTCTCTCTCTCTCTCTCTCTCTCTCTCTCTCTCTCTCTCTCTCTCTGTGTATTTGATTTAAATGTTAAAAATATAGTGTTTGAACTTTCAGCTTTCAAAAACTTAAAATATTTCCTAAATGTCTCTATTAAAGTATATTATTTCGATCTTTACTTATTTCAGTCTTCAGGTTCCAGTAATTGCAAACTTGGTAGATTGTTTTATATAACAATATAGAAATGAAATTGACTTATTAGCTTTATCCAAAAATCTTTCAATAATACATAAAACCGAAAATAAATTAATGTTTACTAACCTCTGTTTGGCTGTGTCATTACTACCAATTCCATATACTTGTTTTAAATTGCCATCACTAGATAATGCTTGCAAAGAGAAAGGACGAAAAAGACGATTAGATACTCAAAGTTCTTCGCACATCGCAAAAAAAGTGCAAGGCAGAAGAAACAAAATATTTTTAAATACATAAAACTGGTAGTAATTTGACTGTCATAAAAGAGTTGAATAAACATTGATTTATTTTAGGCTTACCAGACTCTACTGTCTCGTATTCTGTACGTGTCAAACATTTTTAGAACAATTTGTTTATTCCACTTATCACTTTTATTTATGTTTTCGACGAAAAAGAATATTTCTTTTGAGCTAATTATTTTTTTGATTGTTCTTTACTAGTTTTGACCTTAGGTCATCCTCGGGCGAAAAGTTTGTTTTTTTTAAATAGTTTCTATACTGTAAGATAAGCAACGAAAAATGAATTCGTAGAATGATTTATTTTTTCCTGGTATTTGAATATCTTCAACTAAACTTTACATGATCTCTGCAATTATAGAAACCTGGCACTGAGCTCTCCATTTGGGAGATATATTTTAAGCGTTTGCGGAGTGTTTTAAATTAGCTGTGATAGTTTTGGTCAGGCATCTGTTTATTTCGGTATTCATATGTCAACCTAAATCTATCCATCTTATTTTAAAAGCTGTATTTTGAGGATCGTTTGATGATAAAACCATTTGGCGTCAGTATTTGAACGCGCTTTATTAATTCATCTCCTCGTGTTTCTATTTTCACCGTGATATTTTCCAATGCATTTTTGAGAACTTTGCTTCTATGTTAAATTTCCAGTAAATAACTCAATAACTAACTGACTAATATAACAAACACCCTATCGATGGGGCAAAGAATAAGCCTGACCCATAACCATATTTACCAACCCCTCCGCTCGGGCAGAATATGGCACAATGTCAATTTCTAAGCGGAGTTTAACAGGTTTGAATTCAGAGTTTTCCTTCTCCTAGACTAGTTGCCTCACCAAGGCTGAAGAACCTACTCTGCCCTACTATTTACCCATAGCTGGAGGGAGAATAATTGGATTCATACTTTCCCAAGGGTATTAGTGCTATATGAAATGCAATCAGTCTCGTCCAGGATTTGAACTCGTGTTGCCGGGTCCATTTCCTACGATGATAACCAGGAATGAATATAAATGGATGAAGAATGACCATAACACTTCGTTATAAAAGTATAACCCTCTTTATTCTTTCTTGGAGTTAAAGTTTCTGTGGTGTAAGAGAGACAGACGGACAGAGAGAGACTGTTATTTTGACCCATAACTTCTTCTTCTCTTGTCCATACCATAGAGTGTTATATTCAAGGCCTCACTAAGCACTTCTACTTCTCGGCGGGTGGGCACTCAACTGGAGGCCCGCAAGCGCAGCAGCCCACAACGGAGCACTCTCTGTGACTGCCCACTCTCTTCTGGCCGCAAGTTGAGACTAACTCAAGACTCACACTGCCTCTGTCTCACGTGGGCATCTGCATATATCATTTCTTAACACCCACACATTTCCCTTCAACCACGTGATTACTTCCGCTTATTTTCACAGGTGCGTCCTATGCAGAGAATCTTTGATTGTCAGCTCGGTAAAGGATAAATATGCAACATCTCTTGCCCACTCCCTCAAAACCGAGTCGTCCCCTCGCTCCTGCCTGGTGTCAGCAGGAGGAACATCCGTTTCTACTGTTTTCACACCAGTGAAGAAAACAGACCCTCCGATTTTCTCAAGTCATCCTCAAATAACGGAATCATTTACCTGTGGCCAGCTGACCCACAAGTGCCTTAGCCTAAGTCACTCAAAGGTCATCTGCCCGCCCACATAGACTCTATATCTGCCTTTTTTCTTATAATTGTAATTTCTTCTCTCTCTCTCTCTCTCTCTCTCCTTCCCTAGAAATTAACCTTTCAGTTTCTTTATAACTTACCATATTGCATTAAAACGCCGACAGTATCTCTTGTGACGGGATAAGACCTCTTCCCCCTAAAGGGGTGTCCTGTGTATGACACTGAAATATATCTAATGCTGAGGCTACAGTTTTGAGGATTATAGTGTACCCCTTCATTACCATTAATCCTAGGTCTATTCTGACCCGGAAAGGTAGTATCTATTAGGGTCCCATCAATGGGTCAAATATATCAGTTTAAAAATTATTTGTATTAAATTGGAATATTGGATAGCATGAAACTGTAAATTAATAGTCACTTGAAGCTCTAATGGTTCACTAACGATTATTATTATTATTATTATTATTAATGAGCAACTTGCAAACAAATGATTATTATTCAATAAAATTAATTAAGTATAATTGTGTATACGATGTAAGTAATAGACAAGAATTTTTGAAATTATTCAACTGTGTGCAAAAAAAAACTCTTAAAAACAGATACACAAAAAATGTAAATATAAACATGCAATGCCCGAGATTCTCTAACCACTATGTATAAAATAACCCTTGACGGTTTGATATAGTGTTAAAATCAATCAATCAGTAAATCTCTAATTTGATTAGTTGAATCGAACCTTTTTTCCTAAATGATTTCATGGTTACTATGAGAAAAACTTGTGATCAAATTATGTGCCTATATGAATCATTAAGCATTTATATCAATTGAATGTTTTTACCTAATTTAAGATTTTTGTGATGTATTTTAAATACTTATGAAGCATTTCAATTTTTTGACTCTATCAAATTCTTAAAATGTTCAGTGGGGAAGGAACTCACAAGCCATAGTCTGTAAGATGAGGCCGGTGCTCTTGAAAGTAATTATATTATTTACAAAAGAAAAATCATTATTCCTTGCTTGGCTGATCGGCTTTTTATATAAGCAGGGCAATGCGATATTAGATGCAATCCTGAGATACGTGCAAACAGTCAGGGAGAATCAAAAAAGCTTTTTCAGACTCAGCTATAATGGTAGACTAACCATGAGGCTGACTTGGCATGAGGCATGCTGCTTGGAAGAGAGGAGCCCCAAGAGCTAGAAAATTGTTTACGTGGATCTAAACTAATAATGTATACGTTTAGTGTTTGGGATGATATTTCTGTACTTTGAGTAATGCATATAATTTAATATTTGCAATATAGAAATAGAATCTTGTATTCCAAATTAGGTTACAAATAATATAATCATTTTGAAGTAATGCTTTTCAAACTTCGTACTGCATCAGCAGCACTAACTTAGATCAGAATGGCGAATATCGTCATGGTAAACAGAATCATGGCCTCAAGGCCTTATAATCCACCCAAGAGTAGAAATATCATTTTTTTCCAAGCAGACAAATTTAAATAAGGCCAAATGTATTCCCATTCATATTCATTTGTGTATTTTCTTTCGTATCTGTGTTGTTTATTATTGACGGAAATTTGTTGAACAGTCTTTGCACATTATTGTGAAACGTTGTTCGTGAAGTGACTTGTTAATATTGGTTGCGTGATAGGGGAAGCCCACTGTTATATTCGTAGCTTGGGCACTTTGAAATTAAGCTAACAATGTGAACAAGCAAAATAAATAAATCTGAATGCGCTTCTCTCAAATTAACAAACCTTATCTTATATATATATATATATATATATATAATCTGCGGCCTATTTTAAGTTTTGGAATTCATTCTAAAAACAATCATCTTTACATAGAGTCACCTGCTAACAGGTTACCCTGCTACGTTTCCCTACTATTTCAATAGATTATATCTTCAAAACTCAGCACATTCGGATACACGACAACATAGCATGGATATCGATTCTTCATCTTTTAAAAGACTGTGGTGGTTGGAGTTTTTTTTTAATAAGAAATATAGTTTGTCTGTTCTGCGTCTTTGAATCAGTTCTTATATAAACATCTCTAAAATTATTAATTACACAATCCTAAAGTGACACATCACTGCTAAGTCTCAAATATCAGCTGGTTCTACACAATTGTTTATATTAAACGTAATAAAATAATAGTCTGTGAGAATAATCAATACAGAAATGCAATGAACATTGACACCTTTTGACAACAAATTTCTGACTGATCTTATACTTAGATGTGAGAGGATTCCATTCTCTGTGCATTTATATTTATATTGTTTTGTTTAAAATTGCTTATAGATATATAATATGAAGTTATTTTATCTAATTTAAATAATTTGCACCCAGTTGCATGGCTGTAAGTATTCCTATGTTATAATAATAATTATACGGTTTCTAGTAAGTATTTCTATTTAATGATAATTATTTATTTGCACGCAGTTATATGGTTTCAAGTCACCAATAGCAATCCTAAATAAACAATTATAGCTTCAAGTAACTACTCTTAATACAAATAATAGACAGTTTTTTTTTCAAGTATTCCAACCGAATATGAAACATTTTTAAACGCTCTTCTGGAAGGCAGCTTCACCATCAGATGCAGTTAATGTCATACCCTGGACACTTCCTTGTTGTGTAGAGGGTCTTATCCTTCTTTAAGAGAAATAGAGAGTATTCTGAGCCCTACTTTTTAATGTGAGAATGAAGCAATTTCCTGTCCAAATTGCAATTGAATGATAATTTGGGGAGTTCGTTGTTTGCACTGAATGCTGTTTGATAATCATCCAACTTTTTTTAATATATAACAGAGATTGCGATGAACTGCTGGTTAGAATTTTTCTCTTCTTCCGAAATAGTAGCATCAGTATGATCGTGGACTGTTGGTACTAGAACATAATGGTTCACAAATCATCAAGTCATTTACACGACTGTTTAAACAACTTCTAACAGTTTTCTCATGGTTAAATTTATATTATCTAGACTTTCATTACTTTTAGGAAAATGAAAAAATTAAACAAAACCTTTTGATTGATTAGCAAAGTATCTTCTTCCTATCAACATTTCTTTTGTACCAACCGAATAAAAAGTGGATATTTGTGAAATGACTTGAAGGCAACAAGACAACATATTCCCACTGAATTTTTTCTTTCTTTCTTTCTTTCTTTCTTTATGTATGGAATTTACTGCAATGCCAGCAAAATCGGAAATATTGGTTGACTGCGTTCTCTGTCACTTACATAAACTAATAACACGTTCATATATTCAATTTCAACGATCTGTGATAGTTACTTAAGTGAAATACTGAGCGCCAATATTTTCAGAGAGGTGACAGCATTCTATTCTGAACCAAAAACAATGAAACAAATAAAAACACAAGTTATTGTTTTAGATATACATATTTTTATTTTTTAAGTAGAGGAATTAATATTGTGAATTGAATTACCACAACCAGAAAATCTACCGAACACCTACGCACGATATACGGAAACAGCTGTTTCGACCTTATTAGGTCTCATCAGTATTGTATACCGTAATCTCCACGACTGAAGATCGAACCAGCGACCACAGATTGCAGTTCCGAAACTCTACAACTGAGCCACTCGTTCATATCACACAGAAGTAACGCCAAATCAACTAGTCATGGTAATTGCGCGGCTAAATAACCTAAATGTGTCTTGCAAGTTACATCCGTACTCTTTCCAGAGGACACGGTCACCCTCCAGGGCCACGTCTTCCCAAGAAGCTTAGAAATACGCAGACGCGTAATTATTATACCTCAGGGGCAAGGGAATAGATGTACATATTTTTATTTTTTAAATAGAGGAATTAATATTGTGAATTGAATTACCATGACCAGAAAATCCACCGAACACCTACACACAGGAAAGTTGAACAGCGGTTTCGACCTTATTTACTTTAGTGTTTCTATAGAGAATCGTTATTGCCGCTACGGTTTCTTTAGGTACGCCGTACGCTAGTAGGATTTGTTCCATCTTTCCTCTGTGAATGGAGTCGAAAGCCTTGGTAAAGTCGACAAATATTAATGTCGCTTGTAGGTTCTTTGCCCGTACACCTTCAAGGATTCTGCGGATGGTTAATATTTGTGAGGTCGTGGATCTATTTCTTCGGAAGCCATTTTGGTTTTTTCTAAGTATGTTGTCGATTTTGGGTTCTATGCGGTTTCGTAGTAGGGCATTGTAGATTTTGGCAGCTATGGATGTAAGTGTTATGCCTCGGTAGTTTTTGGCTAATCCGAGGTCCCCCTTTTTAGGGAAGGGGAGTATGCATACCTTCATCCATCTATCTATTGGATTTTGATTATATACTGCGTTGCAGTATGTCGTCGAATTGTCTGGTCTTCCATACTTCCGGGGGAATTTCGTCCAGCCCTGCAGCTTTCCTATTTTTAATTTTTCTGAGAACCGAGTCGAGTTCTTCTTGTGTGAACGGTCCTAGTTTAATGTCTAATTGTTTGCTAATTATTCTGGTGATTGGTTCATGCGTTATTTTTGGTGGGTTTCCAAGTAAGTTTTCGAAGTGCTGTTTCCACAGTTTTATTCTTTCTTGTTGGTTTGCTGCTTTAAGTTTTGCTTTGGCTGTGTTCTTTCTTCTGCTCACTTCGTTTATTGTTTGCCAGGCTATTCTAGATTGTCTATCTTCCACCGAGTCTCTAATCTTATCTATCTGATTTTGAATGTATTCTGTCTGTTCCTTTATATATATGCCTGCTAATTGATATTGTGCCGTTTTTAGTTTTAAGGCATTTGTGTTTGTTGGGTTTTTTCGATAGTTTTTGGAGGCTGTTTTCACTAGTGCACGTTTTTCTCTCACCGCTAAAGTTTCCATGGGACTCTATATTTAGTTTGAAGTTTTGTTGGAATGTATTTTGCTGCTGCCTCGAGGTGTGCATTGACGAAATTTTCATATTCGTCGTTTGGTGTACTTTTTTCCGTCTTTTCTTGTAGTGTTTCGAATCTGTTTCTTAATTCTAATACGTATTTA
Source organism: Sepioteuthis lessoniana (assembly GCA_963585895.1). Lineage (NCBI taxonomy): Eukaryota > Metazoa > Mollusca > Cephalopoda > Myopsida > Loliginidae > Sepioteuthis > Sepioteuthis lessoniana. The sequence goes on from OY757916.1 coordinate 91,845,754, forward strand.
TCTCTTATATCTTTGTTGTTTATTAGGGCCCAGTCATAGTGTTTGGTGGTCGCTGTTCGTTTGGCGTTTTTTCGTAGGCTTAACCGTATTTTCGCCGTGACTATTCGGTGATCGGTGGACACACCCTCAAAAGAGGAGTATGCCTCGCAATTCAATGCACTATTTTTCCATTTCTTGTTTATAAGGACGTAGTCTATCTGAGCTTTCGTATTGTTTGCGTACGTGTATGTCCATAGTTTGCCCTCTCTTTTTTGGTAGTTTGTATTGAGGCATGCTAATCTATTTTCTATCATGAAATCTGTTAGATGTTGCCCATTCCTATTTGACGTGTTGTGGAGGCTGTATTTGTTGTTTCTGTTTTTCCCGATTTTGGCATTCATGTCTCCGCCAATGACTAACATGTTGTGTTTCGGGATGCTACGCACTAATGAGGATAACTCATCGTAGAAGGTGATTAGTTCAGTTTCTTCGCTAACATTGGTGGGGCTGTAGCATGAGATGATTGTTGCTCTGGGGTTTCCGTTAAATGTAGCTGCCATCATTCTAGGTTGTATTATCTCAACGCTATTAAGCGTTTTTAATGCTCTAGGTCCTATAAGTAATCCTACCCCTCCTACTGCGGCGTTGACAGAGTTTTTCCATAAAAAAAATAAAAAAAATTATTTGTATTTGACGGGAATACTTGATAAATAGAATTACAAATGTTGAATAGCAAACTTGAAACAATTCAACGGTATACTAAGAATGGGTTATAACGTTTCGTTTAAAAATAATTACCTATAAACTATTTACTTACAACTTATATATATATGGCATTAAATCCTTCCTTCATTGCTATTACTTCCAGCTCCCCTCTGATCCGGGGTGGTAGTAACTATTATGGTCCCATCTAAGGGCCAAATAAATCCGTTTGAAAATTATTGTTATTAGATAGAAATACATGAAACCATTTAAACGTGTGTAGTTTTTTTGTATGAAGAATAGTTATTTAAGGTTTGCAGAATTGTCTGAAAAGTTTAAAGCTTGATCAGGATACTCTCATAGAATACAACAAAACGACGTATATTTTTCTATAAGGTCTTTCTTGCGGCCCACACACATGTTCCATCGGTGTTACATAGCTTGAAACCCATTGATAAAAAAGTTATCAACAGCAGTATAACGTTATCATAAACTTTTTAGCTCACTCTCGTATAAATGTTAACAAATTATCAGCAATTTGAAATAATATAATTGTACAATTTATATAGAAATAATTGAAACAATAAAATTATGAGCAAACCAATGATTTTTATCAATTGGGAATCGTTATTTGAAGCTATACGACAGTGTGCAAATTATTTGTATTTGATTGGGTTATTATTATTAGTTAATTTTATGGAGGTGCCCGTGGTGTAATGGTTATGGTCGTAGGAAATGGACACATATAGCACTAATACCCTTGGGAAAAGTATGAATCCAATTATTCTCCCTCCAGCAGGGCAGACTGGGTTCTTCAGCCTTGGTGAGGCAACTAGCTTAGGAGAAGGAAAACTCTGAATTCAAACCAATTAAACTCCGCTTAAAAATTAACCTAGTGTCATATCCTGCCTGAGCGGAGGGGTTGGTAAATATAGATAGGTGTATTCGATTTAATTTAACTATGAAGACAAAAGATTATTGACAAATAAGAAAGTGGAATTTTTTAAAAATGCAATGGACATTGTAAATATAAATAATCATAACCAAACCTTTCGAAATGTATCAGATTTCGGCATTAAATAACCCACATGGGTTGATATACCATCAAACAAATAAACTAAAACAACGTTTAACTATCATGCAACAAAAACAAAAATGAAGTAAATATCTGATCAGATGTTTCAGGTTAACATTTCCTGTATAAATATATTGGAAACAAATTTGTCAGTTTTGAAGCGGTAAGCTTTCTGCACTTAGGACTTGAGTAATCAGAAATATTGTTCGCGTTATAAAAATGAGTAATATTCGTGTAATGACTGAATTTCTCATTATTCCTGAGTGAGACCAGGTAGTTCGATCAATAAATATACAATTACATAGTGTTTTACGTATAAGTTGATTTGTGTGCTTATATGTACAGAAAAAAAATGTGGCTAAAAAAAAAAGCCTGCAGGGTTATCTTCATAAAATCTTTCTAATTTTTATAAATGCATATTGTAAAAGGGATTGTAGATGGGTTCTTTTAAAAGTTCTGTGGAACATTGAAAATACACTTAGAGTTACGATTAGAAATTCAAAATATTTAGATATATCATTTAAGAAAGAGTTATGCCGATTGTATGGTTTAATTCAACCAAAAAAATGAAGATACTTACCCAAATTATTCATGAAATAACCACAATACAACACTTAACAGATCTCCATATAATTGTGTGAAAACAAATTATTATTATTATTATTATTATTATTATTATTATTATTATTCCTTGAGAGTTTTTCACACTTAATGTAGTCTGTATGGTCTCCACTCGTCTTCTGATTTCGAATTCCGGCTGAGGATATTCCTGGTTCTTTAACATTACTGCTTTTGCTATGAATCCATACCTCTGCTCTATATTCCATCAACTGATATCTCAACAAAAATATCTCCTCTTTGGCATGTCAAGATGGCTGTTGGCTAAAGGGAAAAAAGAGGTGATTGAATGAACACTTGGACAAATCTGTTCAGTTCCAAAATAAGGCCGTTATATAAAAATTGTTTCTTCTAATATTTTTCACTTTTGTTTCCTTCTAAAAATAAATTTGCCTATTTGGAACTTGACTATAAACCGATTAACTTTAAAGCCATACATTAACTGTCTTAGCTAATTCATATTTTAACGTCGGCTGTATAGGTGACACTTATCGCGTACAAACAAAGATTACAGACGGGACTAGCGAACTTTAATGTATTTATTAGTTCTCTTTTGGCATTTTAAATCCTGCAAAAGATGGGCTAGCGTTGACTTTGGTAAAAGTGGAGACTGTTCAGTAAATCATTTTAGTCTGTATTCTATTTTGAGGCAACCCAAATATTAAAAACAAAGAATAAATACATGAACAAGATATGAATACACGAAGAGTTGTTATATATAATAAAGGACATTTTTACGAAAAAAATGTATTGTACCGTTTATGCTCGTGTAGTGAACAACTTTGTAAAACCAATTTTTTACCTTAAAAGAAGGGGTCGTTCATTACACGCAATGTTGGAGCTTACCTTGTTTCTAAGCATGATCTTGCTGCAACTTTTATCCCAAGTGTCCTCGAATAATCAATACCGAAATAAAGTCTACAAGTAAAGATAATTTAGTCTTAACCTTACTTGGTTTATTACTTTTAGCATTTCTGCATATAATATGAAATAATAATTACGTAAAAACTTAGTTATCTTAACTAGATGCCTCAAGGTCTGGGCTACATTATTCACGGTATTACATTGATTTTCATTGTATTATAGAGTAGTTTTTAAAGTATTGGAATGTTTTTTCTTTTCAATTTGGATGTTGAAGAAATATTGCCTATTCAAAAGTTAGAGGGGGAGTCTCCGTTGCGTAATGGCTAATGAGTTGGACTGCGGCTTTGTAAAACCATACCACGGTAAATTATTTGTATTGAGAAAAGTTTACTTAGTATTATTTGTATGAGTAACTTGAAACAATATAGGTGTCTAAAACAAATAGATACTCTAAAAGAAAAATAGTTACTTGAAACCATGATTTTGTAGAAGGAATAATTGATTCCATATGACTACAAAAATTCTCTTAGGAAACTGCACAAAAATATGCGTTCAATTTGTGCGATTCTCTAACTTCTAGGTATAAAATAACCCTACACAGGTCGACATGCTGTTAAAATCAATCAACCAAAAATATTTCGAATAGGAATATCTACATTTTATTCATTAGGTAATCATAGTCAATCGTTATCATTTTTTACCGGTATTTTCATCTTAATTTTTGTAGTTTTTCATCGCAAGTGTTCTGGCCATCCGTTTACTTGCTGTTTACTGACGGTCGTAAGCTTGACGATCTGTGAATAGATGTAATCAGAAGAAACTGAAATTAAAATGAAAGAAATGCTCGTCAAATATTAATAATGGGAAACAAACGTCTACAAACGGAGTCCCCTTGGCGTCGTATCTTACGTACTGGACTGCTACAATATAGTAATCGAGTTTGACTTCCAGTATTACGTTCACTTTCAGACTAATATTACTAGGAAAGGAATGGATCTCCTTGTTCCCCCAGTGATGGGTTAAATAACACCACGACTGTTCAACAATTATGACTTTGGCCTTAAATAGCGCAGAAAAGTTAATGTGCCTTTAAACAAAGAAACCAAATCAAATATCTACTTGTCGATTCAGTTTTACAAGAGAGTTCTCATTCATGGTTTGTTTCATTAAATAGCATCTCCAACAAAATCCAAATGACTGAAAAAGAATCTTAGCTCGAATATCTTTTTTAAGTTGAAAATATTTCAAAGAATGATTGCAGACAATGAAGTATTGGACTCTATTCATTTCTACGGCTTTCCTGAGTGTTTGCCGCTCAGCATTTTAGGAATTCTTATAAAAATTAAAGTTTATCAGAGAACAATAAGATATTCACATTTTGAATACCTTTTAAAGTAAAAGAAAGCAAAAATAATTTTTAGAGACCCGCGGTAAAAATGGTTTGAATTAGTGGATAAACAAATCAACTTTAATGATAAAATATGCAGCACAAACGATTTGTTTTGAATTTTCTACATGTCATAGAATCTTTTTATACTTAAATATGCTCACATACTGAGATTATTTGAAGAATATCAAAATTTTTTTTTAAATTTCTAATCTCTAATTTAGAATTAAAAGAATTATGGAGAAAGGTTCTTAAATTGTTTCAAATTTTTTGTATAATGGTGTTAAGAAAGTATACATAGGGCAATGATCAACAAAATGTCAGGCCTAATTAATTACCAACAATGGCAAACGCCAGCGGTGCCAAGTATTAGGTTCGATTGGTTTATTTGTTTAATGGCATATCAGCCTTCGTGGGTTATTTAATGACAAAGTTATTCTTGTAGAAAAACTGTAGAGTTACTATTCAATCCATAGCTGGGTTAAGTATTAGAGTTGCTTTTCATGAACTTGAAGCAGTGAGACTTTCTTAATATAAACAGAAAATAAAGTAGTCAAAAGAAGAATAGTTTTTAATGATAGGCAGTCATTACACTAGCATACCCCCCTATCTTTTGGGTTCAGAATTCACAAATTGTATCCCCTGCAGATGGGTCAGACACCCTCCAAAAAAAGGAGTGTCCTGGGTATTACTCTAAAATGCATCCGATAGTTCGGTTCCGGTCCTGGAAATGTGTGGAGGACCCCTTTATTACCATTACTTCCAGGTCTACTCTAACCCAGAATAGTGTTACCTGTTAGGATCCCATGTGTGGGTAAAATAGATCTTTTTAAAACGACTAGGAATACTTGATGCCATATAATTGCAAATATTTTGGTTTGGTTTGGTTTGGTTTCTTTGTTTAATGGCATATCAACCTTTGTAGGTTATTTAATACCAAAGCCATTCTCCTAGAAGAACAGTAGTGGTACTATTTAACCCATAGCTGGGAGGATAAGGGGGTTCATACCTTTCCCAAGGATATTTGCCCGAAAATGAACGTAATAGCGCGACTGGAGTACGATTCAGCAGTCCTTCGCTTTAACCATTACACCACAAAAACATCCCCCGCAAAAACTTTGCATTAAGAATAGTTACTTTTAGTTATGATTGTTTTACCGGACATTGGCGCAGCGGTTAGAGTGTTCGCCAATGGCCCGGGAGACCTGGGTTCGAGTCATACCAAAGACTCAAAAAATGGTACTTGATGCCTCCTTGCTTAACACTCAGCATTATAAGGTACGGATCAAGGGTAAAGTGAAGCAATCCAGGGAAGGAGTAGCGCCCCCCTACACCTTGGTGTGGTAGCTATCGAAAAGGGAGCCTTCGGGTCACCCTCGACTATGGTCACCAACTTTACTTACTTACTATGGATTATTATTATTAATTACTTGAACCCATATAACTGTGCGCAACAAATGGCAATTATCAAATATAAATGATTACTTGAAATCATATATATTATTATTATTATTATTAGATACAACTGTGTGCAGATTATTAATATTAGATAAGAATACTTAATATCGTAACTGTGCACAGAAAAAAACTCTTAAGAAACAGTTACACAAAAATATAAATATAAATCAAAATGAACACGATATACTAACATCTAGGCATAAAATAAACTGAGATAGGTTGACATGCTGTTAAAATCAATTATTATCACTAGAACCTGGGAAAAAGCCAATTAGGGGAAAGTGAATGGCAAGACAATTTTTTTTTAACTAAGCTTGACTTCCGTTTTGTAATCTGCATAGGTAGTTTTACCACAAAGTTTTTCTCCCCGCTTCTTCGCAGTTTTTGGGTCACAAAGATCCTCTCCATTGCAATACCTGAATTGTCGCAGCCAAACTCGAAACGCTCTTAACGATCAGGAAATGTTCATCGTTGACTATGGACAAATCAGTTAAAGTGTAAATATATGATGCCAGGCTGAAACTGTTGTCTTTCACCTGATTACTTTAATTCTTTTTCTTCCTATATATTTTTCTCGTCGTAAAACATTAATAAAAACGAGGCATATCCGTTTGCTGGGGCGCGCCGAATCGTTTGGCCTACCTGCTCAGCAATTTAATCTCTAAGATTATGTAAGTAAAAATGTCAACACTCATTTTGTAGTTAAATACATTGGTTTGAAGTCAATCTAAGCTAAACATTATAAATATCTACATCGGGACTTCTCAAAGTTGTCCATATACACCACAGCAGGAGAACAGAATTTTAACAGGGGGAACAAAAGCATAGGGGTTCACTGCAGAGAGATTCGCTAATTTGAATTTATAAAGATATTTATAACTGGATCCGATAGATTAGTTGTTAGATATCAAATTTAGCAAAATGCTTGATTTGATGTGATTGATACCATGGAACCGAAATTTATGTTTATGTAACATAGCATACATGAATACGAATATGTGAAATGGACATAGAATGTTCATAACTCATATATAGATAACATAGGAATCCCGAAACATGAAAAACACTAACGACTTCTTAGTTCAGGTACGAAACTTTTTATTACCTTTGAGTTTAAAGGTTTTTCGACATAAGGAGAGAGATACCATGTTTCTATGCTGACTTTTCCATCTGCCCCAAACCACGTGCGACACCTGCTGCAAGGCCTCGGCGAGCAAGCGAAAGTCAACCTTCTTCTTTCGACGGCAAAACTCAACTAACTGACTTTTCTCAAATCTCAGCCCACGCTTCCGGTGCGTGACGTCACTCACATCCCTGGTCAAGTCCCCTATCTGGGATTTTTATAGTGACATCTCTAAATGACACATCCGCTCCGCACGCGCGTGAACACCTGCGCTCATGTCTGCACCTGAATAACCCATGCACTGAGCCGAAAGGTTCTCAGCCTAACTAAACCCAAAGGCAAGATATATAAAACGAAATCCCTCAGCCATTATATTTCATTTAGAAATATATGTATATAGATACCTATAAAAAATATGAATAAAAATTTTAAAATTTTAAACATCCAAAAAAATAAGAAGAAGTAGAAGAAAACGAATAAGTAGAATTGAATTTGAATAAAGAAACTTGCAGTCACTTATTCTCTTTAAAAGGCCACTAGTTTTTAACAGCATAAAGTATGATAGATAATGTGACAATTCTTAGAACTAATTAAAGTATTGTAGGCAATAAGCAAATTAGCAGTCACATTCCATCACCCAAAATTTGCAACACTTTATCTTTTCAATCCCGTTCTTTCTTGTTTCCTTTGTATAAAATTCCTTTTTAAAAACTTTGTGTTATCTTTTCGAATCAGTATCCGAACTAGAAAACTGCAAGACTTACTGTTTAAATTCACCGTTTGAATTAATCGTTTAATATTGCACACTAAAGCCCCCTAAAAACATTATCCAGTTAAATTCTAAACTTGGTTTTAGTGTCACTCACATTCCTACAAATTTTATTTCTCAAGATCTTTTTATATTACAAATTTTATCCATTCAAAATTTCTTTAAGGGAGTTAACTCTAAATTAGTTTATTGTTTATATACACATACAACATCCTCCTCCCAAGACGTTTGTTCTTCGGCTGTATTTTGGTTCAGGCTTATGAAGTGTATTCAGACATCGTTCGAGGTGGGTGCTCTTTTCTTCCAACTCTAGTTCGGACCATTCGTTGAGTTGTGGTTGGTTGGGGTTCTGTGATTTCTGGAGGCGATGTGTTCGCACGTTTCGGTGATGGGAAAATCCTGAGCTCCTTTGATTGAGAGATGGCTAACAGATGTCGTCTGTTGCGATGGAGTTTTCGGCCATTCTCTGTTAGGATAAGATATGACCAAGGCTGTTCACATCTCTTGATTGTGCAAATTCTAGGTTACTTGTGTCATGTTCAAAATCCTACTTTGCTGTGAATTTTCTGAATTCAAGCGATTTCCCACTCGGCTGGGGCTATAGAATACACCGTTTGCTTTTCAGTAGAGGTGTAAGACCCACCCCAACGAGTTTCCTGGATATGACACCAAACAATCTGATGGTGAGGTTTCAGTAATGCTGGATATTTGGAAAATACGGAGTGCCCCATCATTACCATCACTCCCAGGTCCACTCTGACCCCTGAGTGGTAGCATCTGATAGGGTCCTATCTATGGGTCAAATAGAAGTAAACTGCGGCTAGACTGAATTAGCCCGAAATAGAACTGTTTTGACATCTAAATTGCCTACTTACACTAAACTGAATTATCTGAAATAAAACTGTTTTTACATTTAACTCCGTATACTGCCCAGTTTGGTGGGGCGGTAGAATACACTAGATGCACCTACGCAGAGGGTTATGACCCTCTCCCAATAACTGTCCTGGATATGATACTAAACAATCTGATGGTGAGGTTCCAGAGATGCTGGAGCTTTGGGGAATGCAGAGTACCCCTTCATTTCCATCGCTTCAATGTCCACTCTGGCCCGGAGTGGTAGCACCTGATAGGGTCCTATCGATGGGTTAAATAGAACTAAACTGCGTACTTATGCTAAACTGAATTGTTAGAATTCGAACTATTTGAGGAAACTGAATAGCTTGAAATAGAAATGTTTTTGATAATTAAACGGAACACTTACATTTAAACTGCGTACTGATGCTAAATTGAATTGTTCGAAATGGAAATGTTTTTGACATTGAAACTATACTTACGCTAAACTGAATTATTTAATATCGGTCCGTTTTTGACATTTAACTGAGTGTAAACAAAATCTGTACTTATACTAAACTGAATTGGTTGAATTATAACTTTGACGAAACAATAGCTTGAAAGAGAAATGTTTTTAACAATGAAACGGTGTAAAAAATGGACGTGGCATTAAATAATCTACAAAGGTTGATATGCCTTAAAACCCAAACAACTACACCAAACTGAATTCTAGCCTGGGGATTCCATGTCTTGCGAACATTGCTTTCATCTTCTTTATCACTACTGGTGAGGTGTTGTTGAGGGGTTTGCTGATTTCAAAATACTTGGAGTAATAGTCCACAACAATGAGGTAGGTTCAACCTTGTATTTTGAACAGGTCCGTACCGACTTTTGTCAAAGGTTTGTCAGGAGTCTCGTGGTTCTTGAGTGGTTTACCATTTTGCCTCACAATTTAATATCGTGTCTGTTATGTCAGCATTCATGTTTGGCTAGAAGAGTGATCGTCTGGTATGTGACTTTGTTTTTTCAAATACCAGGTTGCCTTGGTGTAGGATTTTGCGCATTTCCAGTCGGATGTTGAAGGTACTATGATTTATTGGCCCTTGAAAAGAAGCCCATATTAATATGTGATCATTGAGTTATGGTGATAGTATGGTCTGAGACAGGAATCAAGTTTGAGGCGATGTTCCTCCCATCCAGCAGAGATTTGATGTCGTAGTTTTTGTAGTGTGTCATTCTTTGCTGTTTCAGTTACTAGTTTCTGGTGAGTTTTTTCATTGATTGAGAGAAAAGACATCACGAAGTGGACAAAGTAGTTAATTTCTTTGTCGGAGATTTCAGAAGTGTTGTCTTGAAATGCAGCCCCCGCATAGTGTGTCTTTAACCCTCATAAATTGGCCTTTTGTGTATTCCAGGTCGAAATCATATTTTTGGAGCCTTAAAAAGAAAAGCTGTATTGTAGATGGATCTTTGGATATTTATTTATTCATTATAGACTAGAGTGGTTTGTGATTATTGTGTACAAAGAAATGTCTATATATATATTCATGTAAATACTGACAGGCAAACAAAATTGACACTATTTCTAATTCCAAGAGACAGTAATGTGTTTCAGCTAATGTCAGGGATCTACTGGCATAAGCTATCGGATGCCGCTCATTTTCATGCGGATGTTCTTGCAGGGCCCCTGATTCTTGGGCAGATACATCAGATGATACTTTGATTGGGAGTTTGGGGTCAAAATACTTTAGTGTTGGGCTCTGAGTGATTATTTTCTTAAGCTCTTGAAGTGGCTCCATTTGAGTCTTGTCAAAGAACGAAATAATGTCCTTCACAAGCAGAAGACGTAGGGATGGTGCTTTGGTTGAGAAGTTTGGGAGAAATTTTCCCAGGTTTTTAATAATACACTGTAGTTCTTTTTGGTTTGTTAGTTCAGACATGTCTGTGATAGCTTTTATTTTTCTGGCATCTGGTGTTATTCCCTTGTTGGATATTGTGTGACCGAACAATGTCAATTGACGATGGTTGAATTGATACTTGGTTCGATTTAGTTTTAAACCAGATCGTCTGACGGCTTGCAAAACTTCAAATGTTCTTTTCTTCAAGCAGTTAAGGCGTATCTGCCCAGATGATGATGTTATCCTGTGCATTCCGAGATCCTTCTATGGATTCTATGATCACGGCTATGCGGCCTTAACACACATCACTGGCACTATGAATCCCATATGGGATGCGTCGAAATCTTAAATGGCCACAGGGAGAATTGAAGGTGAGGAGTTTGGAGCTTTCTTCATCTAACCTAATTTGCCAGAAGGCATTTAAGGTGTCCAGCTTGATGAAGTACTGCGGTCCTGCCATTTCCTGGAATATGTCAGTCGCTGTTGTTAAGCAGTAGTGCTCCCTTTTAATTGCCTTCTTTAGATTTCGAGGGTCTAAACAAACTTCCAGACTGCCATTGGGTTTTTCTACCGCTACAAGAGAGGTAACCCAGTCTGTGGGTTCATTGACAAGGACAATTATGTCAAACTGAGTCATTCGTAGCTGCTTCGTTTTTAGTCTCCGTTTAAGGACAAATGGTACTTTTTATGGTGGTTTTATATTTGGGTCTATTGTGATGTGGTGATACACTGATTCCCTAGTTCCCCAAAACAGTCTTAAAATTTCGAGAGGAAAACAGGTTCTCTTTGAGAGACTGATAACTCTTTTTATTTGGTGTATGGAAGCACTGGTTTTTAGTCCGAGGATTGGAGAGGCGTCAGTGTCTGCTACAATTATTGGGACATCATATGTTTTGTTTTTGTGTGGGATTTGTGCAGCACATTTTCCTAGTACTGGGATAAAGGTGCCATTGCAGGCTGTTAACCCTGTGCGGGTAGGTTTTGTTCACGTTTATTTTTCAGTAGCTGGTAGTTTTTTCTATGGAATGAGGTTTACTTGAATACCAGAGTCAATTTTGAATCTTGTCTTTGTGCCATTTACATCTTATGTGAGAAACCATTCTTCTGACACTGAATTCACCTCCTATGTTTGCCTCGAAAGTGTGAGTATGAATAGAAGTTGCATTCTGTTATTTTTTTCTCTGTTGAAGAAGGGAGTTCTGTCCTTTGTGAGTGTAAGTTTCCTCGGGCCTTTTTTCGCCGGCTGATAACTGTTTTCACGTTTTGTGAAATTTTCTTTCTTGCGCTCTCTTTGTAGGAGTTCTACTTGTAGCCATGGTGGTTTGACCTGCCTTTATTGCAAATTCCAGCTTCAAATCAGTTTCTGATCGGAGTTTTTCCTGAAGGCGGAGGTCGTTTGTTCCGATAATAATCATGTCCTTTATGAGGCTGTCTCTTAATTCTTTTAATTCACACTCGTAACTCGTCGTCGATTTTTTCTGCCTCGTCTTGTCGAGAAGTGAGAAATTTGTACCGCCTTATTGTTATTTTTTTCTCTAGGAATGAAGTATTCATCGAAATTTGTCATTACTATGTCGTAATTCATTTCATCATTCACTGGTGAAAATTCAAAATTGTTATAAATCTGACGACCTTTTTTTTTCCTATGCAATTAAGTAGAATGCTGGTTTTAACTTCGCTTGTTTCTTTAATTTTTCTGTGGATATTAGGTAATGCCTCAGTTTTTGTTTGAAAAGTTTCCAGTTTTCAAAAATATTTCCGTTGGAAAAGTCTAAGGGTTCCGCGAAATTAAGCTGAGAAGCCATAGTGTCTCGTCCGACGACTAGAACTTAGAGAGTGAGTAACAGTTTTACGTTGGAAAAAGGGTTTAAGATTCTGACATCATGTTGTATTTAAAGAAGAAAGTGAGACAAAGCTTACCAGAATCGTCTCAGAACATGGACTTGTGAGAGAACGATAGTTGTCCGGCGCCTACATAAAGATAACCACAAGACACGTCTTATGTCAACTATGACTTTATTTCTACTCGGTGTATATTGCTAAAATTTCAAGGGAGTTAACTATAAATTAGTTTATTGTTTATATACACATTCAAAAGTGTCCATTAAACCCATCCTTCACATTGAAAAATAATTCAAGAATTAAAGATAGATTTGCTTTTATAGTTTACTGATTCTTTTGTGTAAATTAAATTAAACATATGTAAATTGTTTTGTAATTTAATCTTCTGTTTATCAATTTCGAGTGAATGGGAAATAAGTTTGTTTATAAGGGGTGTATCAAATAAAAAGTGAGAGGAGCCTTGTTCTACAGTTATAAGGCCTAACGATTACTCTTCAGAGATGAAATTTATCAAATCCTTGTAAAATCATTCCTCAAATCGCTTTAAGAAAAAGGCGATTGACAATAACTTCAATTGGAAATTGAAATAACTGGCAGATCATTGAATTCTTTTTTAAAATATAAGATATTTTCTTAAAAGTTACAACTTGTACTAACGCTAAGGTCACAACTTGTATCATAAGGTGATTGAAAGTTTGCACGATTCCCATTGCTCTGTGGGAAGCGAGTTTCGCAGTTTAGAAATTAAACTTCGAAACACCTCCAAAAAACTGCTGCATAAGTCTTATTAGTTGGTGTCTGTATAAGAATTAAAAAGAAAAAAAAAAAAACAGTGACAAAATTTCCGCACCATGGGTAAGATTTGAGAAATATTACATTGCTTTTCACTGTGTTCGTACTAGGTGTATATCGTGTTCCAGATGACACCTGTGCTAATTTGGACTTTTAAGAGATAAAATTATTTCGACGATCTTACATCATTAATTCATGACGTTAATTTGATTTAACACTATTTCTTTCTTGATAATCATTGACGTTAGCATACCAAACCTGCACTCAATACAAAAGGTTTTCTTGGTAATATTCAAGGTTTTGCGCAAAAAGTTAAGAAGGGTGATCCGAAAGTATTGCTTTCTTTTTATTTTATTACGGGGAGCAGAAAAACAGTGTTGAATAGAAAAAGTTCTCAGACCCCAAAAAAATCACCCCACACACACAGTTACCATTTACTGAGACTTTTAGCTAGCAGATTCTCTGCCCGTGGGGCTTAGGATACGATGACTATATCCCCTGCAGAGAGGTAACCCTCTCCCGAAAAGAAAGGTGTCTTATGTATTACACTAAACTGTATCTGATGGTGAGACTCCAGTTTCGGAGAGTGTGAAGTATTCCTTTATTGCCATTACTCTGCGCACGAATGAAGTTGGCAAGCTATGAAAAGGCCAGTTGTAGTAGTTGGAGGAAAAATGCCCTAAAATGGCTTTTGTGGTAGCTGCTGAGAGTATTCAGTAGCTTCTGGAAGGAGGCAAAAATATTGGAACGGAGTAGAATG